>JAJPUD010000581.1:59513-128696 GCA_023553655.1 Myrmecobius fasciatus
ATTATATTATATTATATTATATTATATTATATTATATTATATTATATATATACATATATTATAGTAGACAAAATGTTGGCTGCAAGTCAGCAAGGTATGGGTTCAAGTCATCTCTCAGAAACATATGAGCTATATGATCCTGGATAATTCATAACACTTCTGTGCCCCAGAGAAATGTTTTAACACTGTAAATTAGAGACAAATATCTAATCTATGAGGGAATGTTTTCTAAAAGAAAATTCTATATTTTCCCCATATATACATACAAATACACAAAGATTGTCTCAAGTTATATTTGGTTTCATACAGAACAAAAATGTGCATTCAATATTAAAATATGTAATTCTTGTTCTCATTTATATGAAACTAACTTCAACTTTTATCTTAAGTCTTAAAGAGAATGTACCACTTTATATAATTCAGGAAAATTAACAGTAAAAAACACCCAAATTACTCCATATTCATTTTGTACTACTTTTCTGATTTTCATGTAATACTCTTAGTATATAAATTCTCTTAACATTCCAAACATGGGACATAAGAAAGTTTTCCTTTTTGTAAAGTGAAGAGTTTAGGACTATAAGATCTTTCAAGTCCCTTCCAGTTAAGTCTAAATCTATGATCCTATGATAGCAAGCATCTTTCATTCTTTCCCTTTCCTTATCAGTTTTCACTCAGTAGTATGACGCTTTAACATTTATGTAGTTTCTTTCATTAGAGAACTTCAAAGTGCTTTACAAACATTTAATTTTATCAGCTAAACCATTACAATTGTTATCTTTCTTGTAGCTCACTTAACCAAAGTTAACCTCCAGTTTAGGTAACCTAAATGGAATTTCTTAATGCTAAACTAAATGTGTATTCTATCCTGGTGCCTTGAAAGGAAATCCTTTTAAGTTGCTTTACAATTTTTTTTTTTTTTATTGAATTATTAACCCAGAGGGGAAAAGGTTTGGATGGGGAAAGAAAGTTGGGAAATGGATGAGAATATGGAAAATTCAGTTGCTCTTAGTGCATGGAGGTGAGTATGGAGATGTAGAATATTTTGCCACATTCAAACAATTTCTTAGTACAAAATAATATTTAAGTACATAAGATTCCTATATTCATTTAGCAATTAGCACAAATGTATTATTGTTGCAATTTAGATTTGCTTAACACTAAACTTCTCTTGGGTCAATTTTTAAAGTCAAATTTTGGGTCATATTTTAAAGGATGAATATTATTTAAATGCAATTATGTGCTCCATAGAAATAGCTAGAGTTCAGTCAATTAAAAAAATTGGGGAGGAGAGAAGCTGATATTTTTGCATTTCTTTCCTTTATCTCCCAGGCCCCACCTCCTCTACCAACCCCATCCCTTCTTCCAATATGCATTTTCTTAAGAGCTGAGCTGTTTCTGGGAACTTGCTTGCCTCTGGTCCTGGAGAAAGCTCCTCCCCTTCTCACTGACCGAGAGGAAATCTGCACAATAATGAGCCGTTTAAGGGAAGCATGACGTCATCACCGAGTGGTCCCCGGCTGTTTTGCACAACATTCACCTTTCATTGTTCTGATGACATGCTTGGAATGTGATGCTTAATTCCCTGGGGAGCTGGGGATTGAGCAGGGGCCCTGCTGCAGTTGAGCAAACTTTTCTGGTCCCTTTGTTTGTTGTTGTTGTTGTTGTTGATGTTTTTTAAAGCTCCCATGTTTTCTAATTATAAGGTAAGGAAGTTGCAATCTGTTTTTATTTAAGAAATGTTAGTTACTCAAGGACATGCGCATTTGATTTGTTAATAGGCTTCCTTGGCAGTGAACACCAGCTCTAAGTGTTATTGCAAATCACATCTTGGAAGCTGGGTTTGAACATTTGTGGAGCCCTGACTAATCTGACAGGGGCTATAGGGAGGATTCTGTAACCTTTCTTACTTGCAGCTCCTGATTGTGCTCAGCTTGGAGGGAGTGAAAAAATTCACCAACCACCAGCATTTCCTGGACTTGTTCTCATTCTTCCTTGATTGGAACTGGCAAAGGTGCACCTTGTTTTGGTATGAAAAATGTTCCTGTATTGTTGGGTTTTGGTTTTTTTTCCTGTGGAGGGGGAAAACTAGCTTCATCCTAAAGACACTTTGGGGATTTCTATCTGAATTCAAAATCTCTGTGTTTTTCCTTGTCCTAAAAATGTATTTTGAATGCTTTTTGATGCATCCTTCAGTGTGTTGCAACTATAACTTTTCACTGTTCATTCATTCATTGTTGGGGAAACTGAAGAACAAGTTGTGGTTATTTAAAAAAAATTTTGTTTCTTTAGTGATGAGTCTAAATGTCTTTCTTAATTGAGATGGAGAAAGCTCTTAGAAAAGTTGCTGGTGGGTTGGAACTAGCACCAATCTTGGAAAATGCTGTTTGCTCAGAAAGTCAGGGTGAGGGCTGGGAACTTCATTCAGAAGGGGCAGTGTTGTTAAAATTTGGACTAAGGCAACCAATTGGAGAGAAAATTTAACTCTAGTAATTTCTCAGAATGCCAAAACTATTGTCTGAGCTCAGCAGACTGGATCTGACGAAATAAAGATTGTATTTTGTTGGTTTGCTTAGGGATGTGTTGTTAGCATTTGGGGAAAAGCTTCATTTGGCCAAAAGTGAATTTTTCAAACATGATTTCAGATTCACATGACCTATTTCATAGAAAATTGTACATTGGGGGGCAGATAGTATGGTTTTCATTTACATGGTTTTAGCTTTGTGAAACAAGGATTATTAACAGGGTTTTAAAAGTGGTGAAGAACCTGGAGCCAGGGATGGCATATTTCATGAGCCTCTGTGAACTTCTGTTTGAGCAAGACAGCACTGATGTCATTCCTTGTTTTTTTATATCATCAATAAGCTGTAAACTAAAAATTAGCAACCTTGGCTTTTGGTTCTGAAACTTGCTCAGGAACTGGCCTGAAGAATTATGCTCATATATGTTAGACTGGGTTTTACATAGCTTACTTAATATTTGCAACATAAAGGAAAGACTAATTAAATCCTTGCTTAATGTTTATATGGCTAGATAAATAGACTGACAGGTCTATGTTCCTAAACCCCTTTACATAAAAGAGCAATAAACTGTACATGTTGTTTAATTGTAGTGGGAGGAATGGAGGGGAGATGAGATTTTTCTGTGCAAATGTAACCATTACAGTTTATTTTACACATTTGCCTTTTTTTCAGAAAATTTAAATTAATTAAAATCTAGTAATATAAAAGATAAATTAGAGAACAAACACAAAAGGATTTACAAAATGTGCTTACTTTTAATATTTAAAAAAACTACACTCAACTTTTTAGAAACATCCAATATGATAACATAAGTTTTGAACTGGAACCTCAAATGCCAACATCTAGTTTAGTTCTCTCATGAAGAAAATGAGGCCCAGAATATTATGCAGGCCATAATTGATAGACCAGATTGTTGAGTCCAGATCTCTTGCTAAAGATTCAGCACTTTCTCTGAAGTACCATGCTTATGAAAAAGTGAGGCAAACCTGCACCCATACTTATAAGTATTGTGAACTGTATTGAACATCCTCAGTCAATATGACATGTTCCAATTTTTTCTTGGATGTATTATATCACTGGAGATAATAAATTCTTTATGTAGAATTCTGTGAAAGTGATAGAAATTTTAAGAAAGATAGATTTAGGTTTGATATCCAGAAAAATTTTCTAAGTAGCTGGTTCTGTGTCCTGGGAGGTCTTCAAGCAGTGGCTTGAATGATTGATCGAGAATGGATGAATGATCAATCCCTGGTTAAGGTTGCTAGAACAGAGATCTTCTTTGGGTAGGAGTTGGGTTTCCAATTCTTGAATTCTTTGATAGCACAGGAAATCACCAAAACATTGTCATTGTAGAATAAGAGTTCTTAAACTTTTGTGCGTGTGTCATGTTCCCCGTTTGGCATTCTGATAGGTTAACCCTATCAACCACTTCTCAGAACTATGTTTTTAAAAGCATAAAATACATAAGATGAAAAAGAAAAATAATTCTATATATATAGAAGTATAGTTATGAATATAATCTTGTCTTCAAGAGGAACCCGTTAAAATGCATTTTTGCAACTATATCATGGTATAGTAGAAAGATTTTTCATTCTAATATCAAGTTATCAACCATGGGTTCTAATCTTGGTCTGAAGAACATCAGTAAACATTTTTAGCCTTCATTTTCCTTAACTGTAAAATGGGGGGGTGTTAAACTATACTTACCTCTAAGCTTACCTTAAGGCTTACCCTGAGCCTTAAATTTTTGATGAACTAGTGGATGAATTAGCTGAAAGCAGAGTACTAAAAAAAAATAAAGCCAGAATAAATAAGCTCTTAATGAGAAAATAGGCACTTGAGTGAGTTTTTATGGAATGCTGGGCACTTGGCTGCAAGGCCACAAACTGTTCAAAGGAGAGATTTAATGAAAGACTCTGTCAGCTCCATAATTTTGCCTATTAACTAGATTGTAGCCTTTTGTCTCAAGCCTAAATTTTGATGGTTCGGTTTTCTATTTCTTCACTTAGAAGATACGATTTTCAAATCAGATCTATTCAGAAAAGTTATTTATTATATAAAAATTATTTAAGTGTACTGGTGAAAATATAAAAGTCAGTAAGCCTCTGTCTTCATGGATTTTGAAATCTTGTATTCACAAATAATTATGACCCCAAATTAATCACAATAAATCCACAAAGGAAGTATAATTTAGAGCCTATGAGAGATCTGAAGGTGGAAAGGTCATTTATTTTGGTGGCCTGAGGATCATTTCCCAGAAAAGATGATATTTGAGTTAGAATCTGAAGGATAGGTAGAATTTCAATAGGCGGAGCTACAGAAGGCATTCCAGGAATATGGAATAAGGCATGGAGACAGAAGGAGGGCACAGAATAAACAAGTTAGTTTGGCTGGAGGTAGAACACTGGAGAAGAGAAAGGAAGAGTCTAATGGTGACCTGGGGATGTAGTGTTGTGCCAAATTGTAGGAGACCTTGAATAGGAGGCCAAGTAGTTTAGACTTCATATACAAAGGTAAGAGGAAGCTATTGAAAGGTTACAATTAGAGAGGAGTAACATGTTCAAACTTTTCTATAAAGATTACTCTAGCAATAATGTGCCATCTGGATTGAAGTAGGCAGAGAAAGACTGTAGGCAAGAACACTAATTAGGAGGCTTTTTACAATACTTTGGGTGGATAGTAATGAAGGCCCTTGTTAAAGAGGCAGTAATGGAATAAGGAAGAGTCAAGATGAATAAAAGGCCTGAGAAATAGGTTTCTGGATAATAACCAATGTATTACCTAGACTAATAAATAATCAATAAATTGATCAGTGATCTCCCTTGGCATAACTGGGTGTACCTGACAGATCAGCCCTGGTTGGTGAATAATCGATGGAGAGATGAGCATATTAATGAGGAGGTAGGACAAAAGTCTTGAGCTCTTCCTGCTAACTTGATGTAGGGACTCAGCTGTCACCAGCTAGCTAGACAAAAGGATCCATTTCCACCCAGAACACTTAAGTTAAACAATGGTCTAGAATTCATCTCGATTGCATTCTCTTTATACTTTAATCAGAAATAAGCTCTCTGTATTGGGTGAGATTCCAGTTCTACCTAGGATAGAAGAGAATATTCCTTGAAGGGTTAGACCAATTTCATCAACACTATCTATCTTCAGAGACTGAATGACCTAGTCTTGAAATGAGGAAGTAAAGAGGGGCAAAAAACCTGGATTCCGACATTAATAAATAGTTGCTAATAGAAAAATAATAATTTCTCTTAGAGTGGACAGATGTGTGAGGGTTTTTTTTCTTCTAAATGCATATGGTTTTTATTCATGTAAATGTATAGGGAGCTCTCCTGATATCAATCAGCCGCTGCCTGGGCATTTGAAGTTGTAGAGATTAGCTAAGTAATTCACTGTTAGGATCACACAGTCATTATGTGAAAGAAAAAGGACTGGAACCCATCTCATCTTTGAATAGAATAATTAGTAATAACAACAATAATAATAGCCATTTATATAGCACTTTAGTTTTTGCCAAGTGCTTTCTTTAGATGATCTCTTTCAAGCCTCATTA
Source organism: Myrmecobius fasciatus (assembly GCA_023553655.1). NCBI lineage: Eukaryota > Metazoa > Chordata > Mammalia > Dasyuromorphia > Myrmecobiidae > Myrmecobius > Myrmecobius fasciatus. Next base: position 65,598 of record JAJPUD010000581.1, read on the forward strand.
CAATTGTTTAAAATAGATACACTCATTTTACAGATGAAGGAACTGAAGTTTAGGGAGTTGAAAGGACTGGCATGGGGTCCCACAATGGGTAGGTGTCAGAGTCAAGATATGATATTGCAATCATTGTAAAATCAAGAATTTGAAGTTGGAAGGTAAGACATTACTGGTAGCTGATTGGAAATAAGAAGTAAGGGTAAAGATAACTCTAAGGGGTCAGACACTAGTGATGGAAGTGAAATGAACAGAAATGGAGAAATCTGAAGGAGGAGCAGAAATTCAGTTTTGGAGATAGTGTATTTGAGTTGGTAGTTTGTGCAAATGACGTTAAGGAAGGGGATTTCATCTCTGCAAGAAGATTAGGGCTGGGGATGACAATACTTCTTCAAACAGAAGTTTTTGGAGGACCTCACCATCTATAATGAATCTTTCTTTGACTTGAACTCTGTTCTAGAAATCCTCTTTGATCATGGTCATCACACAGAGAATGAATATATTCCACTGTTTATTGCTTTGCTAGATATTCATAATGAGAGGTTTGTCAAACAATATTATCTATATGGTTATAACTTTTAAGAAAGCTCAAATAATTTTGACAAATGCATGAAAGTCACCTTCTTGGAACCGAGCATTTAAGGCATTTTACACTACTGAATTAAATGCTTTTAAAATAGTTAACAAACAATAAGCACAGTAGGATCTTGTACTCTATATTTATTTCAGTCAATTGTATGATGGAAAATTTGGAAGATTGTTTGTAAAAAGCTCTCTTCTAATACCCTTATCAATGATTCCCTTAATGTATATAAAGAATATTCACAAAAAAATTTATGTAGCTAGATAATGAATCAGTAATTATTAATGTTTTCTTATTTGCCTTTGTTGCCTATAATTCATGAAACTTTTTCTCCATGAATTTCTTTATCTTTCTCTCAAGATACATTGAGAAAGAATTTCTTAATGTCAAAATTGATGACTCCAACATTACCTCTGGTTTTTCTTTTTTTGTTTGTGTTTGTCTAGTTTAGCTAATTTTCCCATTTTAATGTCATTCAGTGGCATTTTCACTTCCCCCAGAAACACATCCAGTACTATGATGTTAGAGAAAAAGAAACAGCTCTGTTACACTTGATAGTGAAGATAATTTGTTATGAAAATCTTTATATATTTCTCTATCTTTGATCTATTAATTGTTCTTCCAATTTCATCCATAAATGTCTTTAGTATGATCTTGCTTTTTTGTGGTTCTTCCCAAGCTTGCACCAAATATTATGCCTAGAGCCATAAGATACCTCACTGGTCATTTGGTCCAACTTCCTCATTTTACAAATGATCTTGATCATTTGGGTCTCTTTCCAGGTTTGTGTCAGATCATTTATCTGGAATTATAAGGTAATTTAAAGTTCATTTAGTTCAATCCTCTCATTTTATTGATTTTTGTTTGTTCGTTTTTTGCTGAGGCAATTGGGGTTAAGTGACTTGGCCAGAGTCACACAGCTAACAAGTATTAAGTGTCTGAGACCAGATTTGAACTCAGGTCCTCCTAATTTCAGGGCTGGTGCTCTATCCACTGTGCCACCTAGCTGCCCCCTCTCATTTTATTGAAAAGAAGCCTAAGTGCAGAGAATTCAGATGATTTGCCCAAAGTCCATAAGTAGCAAAGTTAAAATTTGAAAACCAAATCTATGATCTCAAAATCCAGTGCTCTTTAAATTTCTATAAATTATTTTTCTTTCCATTACTTATTGTTTTATAAGATTATGTGGTTCATAATCTTCTATGATTCTTCTCTTGATTTTACAATTTCATTTATAGTTTAAATTGGTACTATCCTTGGTTACCTTATCTCTACATACTAAAGAATTCAACTGTTTGTTGACTAAAGTAATATTTAAATGCTTTGGTCTCTACATGACAGCTAATTTACATATATTAAAATTTAGTATGAAATTGCTACAATCAGACAATGTCCTTCCATCCATTTTCTATTTGGAGCAACAATAACTTATTTAAAAGTTTTAAGTTTCCCTGATTTATATTATTCTAATCCTATATTAATTTTGATCTTTGTTCTGGCAGTTTGGTTGTCTATACACAGATCTCTGACCAAGGAATAATTCTTCACATCAGTAAAAAGTTGTTTTTTATGTGTTAATACATATTCATTTCAGTTTTTATTATGCTATTTGATATTTACAAGTCCAATGCCTTACAGTTTTTTTAAAGAAAGTATTCATAATGTATACCATGATTGGTTTCTGAAGTTTATAAATCTTTGACTTTTCTTATTCTGTAGTCTTGAACCTTCATTTTTAATACTTTTTTTCTTTCCTTATGTATTACATTGCAATCACTGAATATCAAGTGTATGTTGATTTAATTTTGGAGTAGAGTTTCTCTTCACTTTTTACTCTTTTAGAGTAACAACTTTTAAAGATGTTACTGCAAAAATGAAAATAAGTTTCAGATTAGTCTTTCTTCAGATATTTACCATGAACAGTACAATATGAGATAGGCAAGTGTGCCATGAAATAATATTTCTCATTGCCTCTGTGTGCATGACAAAACTAATTCTGCCAACTCCTTTATATGTTTTTCTAAGGACAATCTATAAGCCATCCTTCCATTTTTCTACAGAAGTATTCTCTCTACCGTAAATGATTTATATACAATTAGTATTTTAACTTACTTTATTATTATTCCTGAAATAGCAGTTGGCTTCAAAAAATTATTGGAACAGAAGTTCACTAATAGCAATCAGTTTATATAGATAATGCAAGTCATTTTTAAATTTATGCCTTCAATAAACATTAAGAACATACTATATTTTGTGTGCTGTCCTAGGTGCCACTAAAGATGCTAAAACAAGACATAATCCATTTCCTCAAGGGGTATGGTATCTAGTAGGATAAAGCAATACCAAAAAGAAAAAAATAAAAAATAAAAAATTCAGTATGAATTAGAATATAATAAGTGCAGTAGAGGAAATAATGTGTAGTGAGATAACTTGAAGGAAGAAGCCCTTCCATCTGGAGAAGGAAATGTAATACATCACAGCTATTAAGTTCCTCATATCTTACTGAGGTTATCCATCTTTAGCCCCCAGAAAGAAAAAAATATTTTTATGTTTCATATAATTTCAGATTCTCTACTAAGTCCTGCTTGGGATGACCAAAGCTTTCTTTCTAAGCACTTGTCTGGTAGAATGCAAGCCCTGGAAGATCATACCACACTGGGAAGTTTTTGGGGGTAGTAGGTCAACAACAAGTAGTGGTTTTGAGAAAAGGCTGGCTACAGAAAATATTTTTTTAACCTCCAGCTCTTGAATCTATATATTTAGGTATCACAGTGTCATAAAATTTAAGAGTTGGAAATACATTGGTGATCATCTAGACCACCTCAAATGTAAAAGGAAATCCCACTATAACAAACATAGCAAGTCATTCAACTTCTTATTTAAAGCAGAGTTAAGTGACTTGCCCAAGTCACACAACTAGCAAGCATCTGAGGCCACATTTGAACTCAGGTCCTCCCAACTTCATGTCCAGTGCTTTATCCATTGTGGCCTCTGGCCTTATTTAAAAACTCCATTAGGGGGAACTCACCACTTCTTGAGGCAAGCCTCTCCACTTTTTGACAGCTCTAATTGTTCAAAAGTTTTTCCTGACATTTAGACTAAATTTACCCCTAAATTTACCACAAATACTGGCTATGTGACTCTAGGTGGGTTACAAACTCTGAGTGCTCTAAGTAACTCTAAGATGATAAAGATGATACTTGGTATAGGGAAGTTCACTTATATTAAGGAAATCACAGGTCTAGCTCCTATCCTTATTAAAATCTTGTAACTGGCCATCAGTACAAACAACTAAATTTGGTTAGTGATTATTTACTCTTAATTAATTTCAGGGAGCTCCTTGAGGGCAGATTCTATCTTTTGCTTCTTTTTTTATCCCCAACACTTAATACAAAGCCTGACACATAAGAGCAATTCAAAAATGTTTATTGATTAATATCAATTCAATCTACTATTTAAGTTTTGCTCAAAATTCTTTGTCCATTCATTCTCATTAACTTTTCCTTTACACTGAAAAAAAATAGATCATTAATAATGATGATGATGATGCAGTAGCTCTACCTTGATCTATATAAATGACAACACACTATCAATGTACAAGTATCTTGCAGGTGTTAATAATTGCTGAGTAATAATTAGAATAATGACAGATGCCACAAGGAGCAGAGGTGACTCATATAGTAGCAGCTCTGCTAGGAGAGACACTTGTTAGGACTACATCCCATCATGTTATCATGCTTTTTAATATTGCCTCATGCCCTCCTATAAAAGACACATCTTGTAATTAAACAATCCACACTAAGCACAAGCTTGTATCTTTTGAGGTTTGTTCATTCTTAATTGTTAACATGTCTATTCTGGTTTTAATATTATCCTCCTTCCTATGTCATTATGCACACACACATGTACACACACCCACATATCCCACAGTTGAAGAAAAAACTGAATGATGTGTCCCAAAGCAAAAATAACAATAAATTTCCTAAGTTTTCAGGTAGAAGTATATTTGAATATTTTTAAAAGATAATTTTTGGAGGGATGAGGGATTGGTGATAGCAGTTTCCTCAATCAATGCTGCTCAGTAACTTTTCCTTAATTTAGAGATTTAGTGAGTTGCCTAGAGCAGTGAGGATTAGTAATCTCAGTGGAACAGATGAGTTAATAGTGACAAAGCACTTAACCTCTGTATGCCTCAGTTTACTCAACTGTAAAATGGGTATAATAACAGCACCTACCTCTTAGAGTTATTGTGAAGATCAAATAAGAACATAAAAAAGCACAATATAATAATTGACACATAGTAAGCATTGTGTGATGCTTATTCCCTTCGCTTTTCAAACTTGTCTGCTTAGGATCATAGGATCATTCATTTAGATTATGAATAAACTACAGAGGTCATTAAAACCAACCTTTTCATTTTACAGATAAGGTTACTGAGGCCAAGAGATTTTAAGTGACTTGCTAACGGCTAAAATAGGTAGTAATTATTGGAGGTAGGATTCAAACCCAAGTCTTCCTGACTTTGAGGCCATCACTTGATATTTTTCAAATACAATGTTGAGCAAAAAGGTGCCCAAATTTTTGTACAGGCTATCTCCTATGCTGAGAATACTCATCTCAGTTTCTTAGAACCACTAATGTCTTATTGATTGGTGGAGAAGGGGGAAACAATTTTGCACTAAATTTATCTATAAAAGTTGACATCTAAGACATATAATTAATATATAATTAACACAAACATTTAAGACCTATTGAAAAGTTAGTCAAAGGATATAATCAAACCTTTTTCCAAAAAAAATCGCAAACTATGAATAACCATATGAAAGAGTACTCCGTATCATTAAATCAAAGCAACTCTGACTCACCTAGAAAATTGACAAAGATGGTAAAAACTAGAAACAGTCAGTATTGGAGTGTCTACAGAAAGACAACTATATGAATATTCTGTTGATATAAGTACAAATTAGATCAATCATCCTGGAAAGCAAAAAAATGAGTAAAATGTTTATATACTTTGACTATGACATCCTGACACTAGACATGAAGGGAACAAGAGGACAGTAAGTAAGAATGATTATCCTTAAGGGGAGGGAGAAGCAGGAAGAAATTGAGTCTAAAGAGGTCTGGAAAATGTACTTATTTTATTGCCTGGTTTATCTTCATTTATACAAGGACAAATATATTGTTTAACATTAAGGTGACCAAAAAGGGGGCATGCCAGAGTCACTTAGAGGTTGTTAAATTTTCAATATGATCATTTATATCTTGGAAACCAGAAAATGTTACATCAGGATTTGATTTATTCCTTCTTTGATTATCTATATTTAAGAAAATGATGGGTTTGGGGAAGGGCTGAGAGGAGGGAAAGAGAAAAAAAAAGAAATAAAAATCTTATATAAGTAAATGTCAAAAATTAACAATTTTTTTTAATTTTATTTTACTTGCATAACATATGTGTGGGTAATTCTTCAACAATAACCCTTACATAGCTTTCCGTTACAAATTTTTCCCCCCAACTCCCCACCCCTCCCCTAGATGGCAGGATATCCACTACATGTTAATTATGTTAAAATATTGGCAAATCGAATATATGTATACATATTTCCAAACTTATCATTGTTGTGCAAGAAAAATCTTATCTACACAAACGATATATCAGATAAAGGAAACACAATGTAAGCAAACATCAATCAAGGAGTATGAGAATGTTATGTTGTGGTCCACATTTCGCATCCCTCTCTCTGGGTGTATATGGCTTTCTTCAGTGAACAATTGGAGGTGGTTTGAAACATTTCATTGTTGAAGAGAGCCATGTCCATCAGAATTATTCGTCATATAGTACTGTTGTTGCCGTGTATAATGATCTCCTGGTTCTGCTCATTTCTCTCAGCATCAGTTCATGTAAGTCTCTCCAAGCCTCTCTGAAATCATCTTGCTGGTCATTTCTTACAGAACAATAATATTCCATAATATTCATATGCCATAAAAATTAACAAATTTTTAAAGAAGAAAGTGTTGGGGAAAATATTAATAATGCAGGTTCAACTTTAAAATGTTGCCTGCATTTCTGGAGAGCCAGTTGTTAAATATTTTCAAGCACACCTTTGCCAACAATCTGATGTTAAACAACCTGATCGATTAATCTCCTAAGCCAACGAAGCCTCAAGGCAAAAAAAAAATCTCATTTGTATCAAAATATTTATAGCAGCAGCTTTTGTGAAAGCAAAAGACTGGGGAAAAACTAGAGGTCAATCTGTAGGGGAATGATTAAGCAAATAGTTGTATGTGAATGTAATGCACTATTACTGTATTATAAAAATAGGACATATAAAGAATGCAGACAATCCTGGGAAGAAATATGAATTGCTATAGTGACAATTACTCTCTAAGTAAGCAGAACTGGGAATGCAATATAAAGGAAAGAATAAAAACAAATACTCCTTCCCCACCCCCATCTCTCCCCACAGAGAAAGAAAAAGAGAGAGACAGACAGAGACAGAGAAACAGAGAGAGAAAGGAAGAGAGAGACAGATAAAGAGACAAAGACAAAGACAGAGTGAACAAATAAATTGAATACTGCGATTATAATAATCAAGAAGTTTGGTTCTAAAGAAAAATTAGGAAAATATACCTCCTTTTCTTCTTTGGTGATAAAGGTAATTTTGCAAATACCATCAGAATTAGGTAATTATTGACTGGTTTGGCTGAACTGTTTTCAAAAAAACTAATAATAATTGTAAGTATTTGCAAAGTATTTTAAGGTTTGCAAAGGACTTTACAAATGTCATATCATTTGGCACTTCACTATCCTAGCAGTTTGGTGCTATTATTTATCATCCCCATCTTATTCAGAAGGAAACTAAGACAAGCAGAGGTTAAGTGATGTGACTAGAATCACAAAGCTAGTAAATATCTGAAACCAAATTTGAACTCAGGCCTTTCTGACTCCATGACCAGTGCTCTATCCATTGTGCTATTTACCTACCTCCCCACCCCACCTCCTTTTTCTTTATTATAAGGGATGACTCATTAGATTGAGAATAGAATGAGGTATTGGATTTAGTCTAAAATGAAAAGTAATCAGTCCACAAACATTTATTAAGCACCTATTATGTGCCGGGCACTGTGTTATGTCTGGGGATAAAAAAAGAGGCAAAATAAATAAATAAATGAATGAATGAATGAATGAATGAATGAATAAATAAATAAATAAAGGTCTCTGTCTTCAAGGAGTTTATAATCTAAAGGAAATAACATGCAAACATACAAAGCAAGGATATATACAGGATAAATAGGGAACAGTTAACAGAGGGAAGGGTTTGAGAAAAGCCTCCTGTAAAAGATGAGATTTTAGTTGGGTTTGAAGTTGAGATAGAACAAAGACACAATATAGAATGTTACTTATTACATCATTAACTCTATTGCTAAAAGGATTCTATATTTGCTTTACGTATATTTTGTACTCATATATACACATGTGCAAGTGATTTTGCCTAATAATCAAAATACAAACTTCTTGAGGGTAAGACTGTTTGACTTTTATCTTATGTTCTCAGATCCTTACATGGCATCTGGCATGTAGTAGGCATTTAATAAACACTAATTGATTGATAGAAAGCAAAGTGGAACCAACAGGGTCTATCATGGTCTCCTTCCTCAAAAGATACTCTGTGTAGAACACTGCCAGCAGAGGCTGCAATAGGTCCAATCCTCCATGCAGAGAAGCCTGTGGCCATTTTATTCCCTTATAAGACCTACATCCTTCAGGCTAACACATATAAAGCTTTTGCAAGCTTTAAACAAGCTCTGCTTGGTATGCTAAAGGTCTGTTAGATTTTCTTTCTCAGATTATCTTTCACCCTTTCCCTCCTCAGATTATGCTCCTAAACTTTTACACTGCCTTCTTTCTTCTTCAAGATTTTACAGTATGTACTTTATAATTTATACATATTTTATGTGTATGTATATTTTATAGCCAATCTAATTTAGCTATTTTTAAAAATGACTTCTTATAGAAATCAATGGATTGTGTAATATTAGAATGGTAAGGGAGCATCAGAGAACATATAGTCCAAACTCTTCATCTTACCATTAAAAAAACAGAGGACCAGTAAGGCTGAGTGACTTCCTCTGAGTTGGAAAAACTAGCAAGAGATGGACAAACTCCTTCTCTGTCCCCACCCCTTTACTTGATGCCCAGGAATTCATTTCTGCACCTTCTCTTTAATCCCTTCCTCTGGCTATGAAGTTTCTGGAAAAGAAATGTGTGGTTGGAATGCATTCTCTTTGTTAATGGATGTATTATTTATTTTTAAACAGGGGAAATCAAGGTGAAATGGCTGGAAGATTCTGGCTGGTTTAGTTTATTTTTTGTAAGATTTAATTGGACATACTTTGGCTACTTGTCTGTTCACATCCTTGTATGGCTCTGGTTTATGGGATTAGCAGCCAGCTGTTCAATGCTGGACCAAACTCTAAAAGTTGCCCCATTTTTAATGTTTCCCAAGAATGTTAAAAGTCAAATAATACTTTCAGCCCATATGACAGATGACCTTCTAGAGCTTTGGCTGACTGCTATAGAAGGACTCAAGCATATCACCTAGGACATAGTCAAATTTAGAAGTTATGCTTTGTGAATTTAGTCAAAGCAAATTCAATACCATCCAGGTCTCCCTTTACTCCTCATCTAGTTTTACATTCTGTTTCTTCCACATTAGCAAGAGAATGCAAGTGAACTAGAACATTGGTCTAAGTTAGGCATTAACCAAGCCAGCCTATTGCTTGGGAAAATTCTCTGATTAATTGCTAAAATAAAAATAGATAATGGCATGGCACAGGAGAATGAACAAATAATTCTGGAGTTAGAGGACCTGAGTTTTAATTCTCTCTCTAATGCTTATTTCCTATTTGACTTTTTTTGATAAGTTACTTAAACTCTGTCTGTTTCTTCATCTGTAAATTGGGAGTGTTGGGCTAGAAGGCCTCTAGTGGTCTCTTCTAGCTCCAGATCCATCATCATATGGTTAATCTGTCATTTTTTCCTGTCCTTTGTGGAGTCATCCCTAAAGTATGTCATGAAGAACTGACTATAACTGTCCCTGAGCAAGTGGAAGGATTCAGTTCAGGCTTATTCTGGCCTCTCAAAGTGAAGCTTCTTTCCTTTCCTTCCTTCTTTCCTTCCCTCCCTCCCTGTCTCCTTCCTTCTTTCCTTCCTTCTTTCCTTCTTTCCTTCTTTCCTTTTTTCCTTCCTTCCTTCCTTCCTTCCTTCCTTCCTTCCTTCTTTCCTTCCTTTCTTTGCATATATATGTATATATATATATATGTATATATATACACACATTTAAACATAATGTATGTCATCATTTAAATTTGGTTATGTGCCTATTTTTAGATGCTATTTAAAAAGCATAATGTGTATGTTCTTTAAATGACACCTTTGGTGGTTATTTTTAACTCCCTATAATCCCATTTGGAGGGTTTTTGGCAGAGATCCTGGAGTGGTTTGCCATTTCCTTCTGCAGCTCATTTTACAGATGAGGAAACTGAGGCATACAAGGTTAAGTGACTTGCCCAGGTCACACAACTAGTAAGTATCTGAAATCAGATTTGAATTCACAAAGTCTTTCTGGCTACAGTTCCAGCACTCTCCCCACTGTGCCACAAGGAATATTCATCTTTCTAAGTTCAAATCTGGCCTCAGATACTTACTAGCTGTGAGATCCTTTGCAAGTCCCTTAACCCTATTTGCCTCAGTCTCTTCAACCCACTCCAGTATCTTTGCCAAAAAACTTGAACAAACCCAAGTGGGATCTCAGAATCAGATATGAATGAAATGACTGAACAATCCTGGGAAGTAGGTACTATTATCCCCATTTTATAGTTGAACAAACTAAAGCACAGATTAAGTGAATTTTTCAAAGTTATTCAGCTAGTAAGTACCAAAGGTTGCATTTGATTTCAGGTCTTACTGACTATAGGTTCAGTGCTCTATCTATTATTCTACCTATGTGTCCCTTTTTCACAAAAGGCAGTTTAATATGATAGGTGGAAAGTTATCCTTAGATTCAGAAAAAGCTTAGATTTAAGACCTTGCTATGACAAAAGCTGGCTGTGTGACAGTGATTAAATCACTGAATATCTCAGGGTCTGGAGATATTGCTAGGTCCATGTCATATTACTTGAATTTGCACTGCATATTCTCTAAAACTGTAAGTTACAAAGGAATTAGTTGTCTATCTCCACTGAGTTGCTGACCTGCATTGGAGGAGAGTTTCTACAGTAGAATTTCCTGCACATGTGAAATCACAGGTCCAAACTAAGGTCACCCTCTCTCTTGGGCTACATTTCCAACTTGAACTTGTAGATTATAAAATGGTTTCTCCAGGGAAGGAGACCAAACCCAAGATCAAGGTACTCTGAATTTTCGAGCCCCTACTATTGTATTTACCTTTAATAGCAATTTTCTGAAATGGCATAGTAAGAATAGCAGCTACAAAACATTTTCCCCATAAACCAGGGATGTGCTTTTCCATAGATATGCCCACCAAGAGTGGAAAGAGTTGGAACATACATAAAATATTCTAGAAGAGAGAAACATATATAAAAAACACAAGTGGCCAAGGTACCTCATTCTGCTGCTTTTCAGAGCCTCAGTGGCCTTTCTCTTCTCAAGGTGTCCCCACTCTGCTTCTGTTGGGCAGGTTGCTCAGCTGGGTTCCCAAAGCCTGCTTCTCTTAGCAATTTAACTCTCAACTACCAGGATTAATTCTCTTAACTTCATAACTAGCTCTACTCTACTTCCAGAGGTTGCACTTATCTGAGCTGCTTCAACTTGTTTCATTCTCCTTAGTAAGTGTGGTGAGTCTACTGGGCAAATAGTTCTACTCTAAGATAACATGATATATAGAGATATAGAGAAGAGAAAAATCTCCTCTCTCCCCTAGAAGCAAGGAAAGTTTTTCCTTAGAGGCTGAATTTTTATCTGCTACCTTCCCTTTTATTTCATAAAGCTGAAAAGTATATTTAGATAGCAATTCTTAACCAAGACAGCTTGGTTCTGAAAATGAGTAGAAGACTTATTAGTGCTTCATTGTCCTCTTTATAAGAAAATCTTTTAAAATAAAAAACTAGCAAAACATTTAGAGAATTGGGGGTTCTGCTCACATTGGTTGCATGCTAATGGATGGACATCATGCCAGCTTTGCAAATAATTACTAAAACCATCCCTCCAGCAAAAATTTAATTAGGCCTGCAAAATCTGTATTGCTCCCATCCACATTACTAAATCTTCTTCTCCCACTCATCCCACGTCCTACTGCTGTACCAAAAGATAGGATAAATGAATATTAGCATTTTCCTGTAGAAAAATGCCCTTGGAATCTCTTTTCCACCCCCATCCTCCATCTCCAGCAATTCTATCATTACTGATTCTAAACAGATTCTCATGAAAACTAAACAAGCAGAAAAAAAAGGAGGAGACAGAGAATTTTCAATTCCTCATTAGGCTCCCTGGTTCTCATTAAAGGCTCAGACATATCCTAGATCTGGCTACATTACTCATTCCCATGATTAGATGTAAATGTGACACCACTTTTTTTTTATCTTCATGAAGGATGCCATAATATTAAATCATAAGATTTAGAGCTGGAAGGAGCCTTAAAAATCCTCTGCTCCAACCCTCTTGTTTCATTCATTCATTCACGATTAGATTAAAGATTATTAAAACTTTATCAAAGATTAAAGATCAGGAAGCTCAGGGTCTAGTTAATCAACAAAACAATCAATCATGCTCGATTTTGTATGTATTGACAACTTGTAAGAGAGAAAAGTTCTTACTGAAAATTTAACAATCAGCTCTTTTAAGCCAGTTAGAGCTGACTCTAGCATTAGACACTGGATTGGGGTTAAGTACATTGGGAGTATCATCTTCCTAATCTTGGATACTTTGCCTCTTTTAATATAGTGCAATTTTGGGGGGCAGCTATGACATTCTATTATTTCTTATTGTGCTTTCTGTCCATTAAAACACCCAAATCTTTTTTTCAGATAAACTTTTTTATTTCTCTGTCTTATGTATGTGTGCTGTTCTGAATATGTTTTTGAGTTTCATTTTGTTAATCACTTTGCAAAAATAGCAACTAGAATTGCTGGGGTAGAATTGGGGATACCATAGTTGTTTTATAAAAACTGCAATGGAAAGGGCTTTATTTGCTTGTGACTGGAAATGACCTACTTGAAGTGAAACTTGAGGCTTCAATTGCATTTTCTCCCATGTAGAAATAAGTGTTTGCTTCCTCAAACAACATTTTGTTGGTCAAAAGTGACTATCACAGACCGTGAACTCTTTAACAACAGGGACTATCTTTTGCCTTTCTTTGCTTGGCACATAATAGACTCTTAGAAATGCTTATTGCAAGGTTGACTATGAAGAAATAATAAGGTAGTATAGTATGATACTATACTATCATGTAGTATATAATAGTGTGTATATATATGTATATACATATATATAGTAAACTAAAATTATGTTGTTGCTTGTTGTAGAATTATTTTTATATTCAAATTATTAGGAAAACATGTATATCTTAAAGAAAGAAAAATAACATAAAATCAGAGTTTAGGTGAGCTTACTGGGACATAGTGGTTCAAGGATTAGAGACAGGCTTCTCCCACTCAATGTGGTTTTGCAGGGTTACAGGGTCCAAACAGGCTGAGTTGAATGTCTGGGTGTCATGGAGCAGGGTTTCAGAAATTTAATTGGGATCCAGGAACTGGCTCAAAAATTTAGGAGCTGTAGTCAGTGACAAAAATGAAGGCCCCATGTACACCAAAATATTAATAGCACTATTTGTAGTATCAAAGAACTTGGTACTTGGAACAAATACCCAACAATTGGATAATGGCTAAAGAAATTGTGATTTACTTTCAATTGTGGAAGAAAACAAGTTTATCTCCAAATAAGCAAAAATCTGTCCAAAAAATATCTTTACAATTTTACAATAAATTGTTTGTAGAAATTGACTGTATTAGTTATATGCTCTAAGTAATTTCTAACTCACATTTACAGTAATCAGGAAATAAAATACTCAATTTCTCAGCAAAGGACAAACATACACTATCATCAGATATGACTTTATAACAGTTAATAATAACAGTTAACCGTTGCAGATTTTGACTAAAACAACTATGGTGTTCCCAATTCTACCCCAGCAACCTGTTTTTGCAAAATGATTAACAAAATGAAACTCAAAAACACATTCAGAAGAGCATACTTATTTATACTCATCTAGGCAATTTTTGTTTTTGTTTTTTTTTTTTTACAACAGTAACAATAATGTAAACACAATCTAAGGAAAAACCTAGATAATATTTAAAGCTGAGGAAACAGTGCTGGACATACCCTTAGAAATGACCTCATCAGCACTTCTGATCTCTTGGTAGATCAAAGAGACCCTTAAACCTATCACCCTTTCAACACCAATTTTGTAACATAAAGGAAGCTTTAGTATCACTGAAATTCCACAGGATAGGAACAAGAATTCTTGAAGAAGAGACACATTGCATATCAAGGAAAGGAGAGTTTGTAAGACTATGGCACAGTGGGAAAAAAAGATTTAGATATATAGTCTGAGACTAAGGTTTGTATCTGGGCTTTGATAATAGGACTGGAGATAAGGAAAGCACCTTAGAAGTCAAGATGTCACACAGTCTAAATTCCTCTCCTATTTCCCTATTCCCCCTTCCCACTTTGTTTTACAGATGAGAAATTTGAAACCTTAAAAATAAAATAACTTGACTTTAGTCCCAAAGGTAGCAAGTGACCAAGCTATAACTCAAATCTAACACGTGATCAGATGAGTCACTTCACTTAAGCTTCCAGCTATATATAAATCTAGACACTATTTGATTTTGGTAATCTTCCCCTTTGAAACTCTCTTCTGGTGTCTCCTCCTAATTTTCGATGACTTCTTCCTTGCCTCTTTTATGGGATCCTTTCCCCTTCCTCCCCACCACAATAAGTATTCCCAAAGATTGGGGCAGCTAGGTGGTGCAGTGGATAGAACACCAGCTCTGAAGTCAGGAGGACCTGAGTTCAAATCTAGTCTCAGACACTTAACATTCCCTAGCTGTGTGACCCTGGGCAAGTCACTTAACCTCAATTGCCTCAGCCAAAAATACATATATATATATATATATATAGATATATCTATATATATCTATCTAGATATACACACACACACATATATATAGATATATCTCTATCTATCTAGATATATCTATATATATGTGTGTGTGTGTCTATATATATGTATATATATATATATATACATGTGGGTGTGTGTATATGTGAGTGTGTATGTATGTATATATATATATATATATATTTATATGAGTTAGGAGTATAAGTACTAAGAGGATATCAGGTTATATTTTTAAGGAATAAATCCACCTAAGAGGTATTAGGCATTCATGCAGTAAGTGACTTGAACAGTTTGGAAGGAAGGAAAAAACCTGACTAATAGAGAAGAAAGCACACACACACACACACACACACACACACACACACACTCTAAAGGAAAAATGGTATGCACAAGAATATAGAGGTAGGAATGACCAAGTTTTTGTAAAATGAAGTATATTTTCCTTTTTTTATGGAGATCTAAAAACTTCATTTTAGCATAAACTTTTTGAAATTTTTTTAATTAAAGCTTTTTATTTGCAAAATATATGCATGGATAATTTTTCAACATTGACCCTTGCAAAGCCTTCTGTTCCAAATTTTTCTCTCCTTCCCTCCACTCTCTCCCCTAGATGGCACGTAATCCAATACATGCTATGTTAAAATATATAGCATAAACTTTTTTTTTGACCTTTGCAAAAACTTTTTTTCCCAAGCTTTTCCCCTCCTTTGCCCCACCCCCCATCCCTAGATGACAGGTAATCTAATACATGCTAAATAGGATAAATTATATGACAAATACAATACATGTATACATATCTATACAGTTATCTTACTGCACAAGAAACATCAGATCTAGAAAGAGAAGAAGAAAAAAAACAACCTAAGAAGGAAAACAAAATGCATAGCATAAACTTTCTTAACCTGGAAGTCCATGTATATAGATTTCATGAGGTTTTTGAACTTGGATGGGGAAAAAATTACATCTTTATTTTCCATTAAACTCTAACTGAAATTTATTTTCTTGAAGATATGTACAAGCTGTGTCAACTGTTGTAATTATTATAAATTCCATTTGTGTGGATGCTTTTTGAGACTGGATATTAGTTTCAATCTCTGTATCTTTGTGACCAGCACTTAGCACAGCACTTGCTACATCATATGTTCTTAATAAATGCTTGAGAACTGATTAAGTCAATCAAGTCCCTAAGAAGTTCTTCAATCATTTCCTAGCACCAAGATGATGGCAATGACTTTAGAGTTTATGAAAGCACTTCTCAAATAACATTTCATTTTATCCCCAAAAAAACCCTGGGATGTAGGCAATTATCTTTATTTTTACAGATGCAGAAACTGAGCATTACAGAGATTAATTGATTTGGCAAGGGTCATATAGTTAGAGTTTGAGGTGGGATTAGAACTCAGGTCTTCCTAACTCAATGTTCAGAACTCTATCCATTGTGCCACCATGATGATGATGAAGATAAGGAGGAGGAGGTGGAGGAAGAGACATCACTCAAACTAAATGTTAATGAAACAATATGACATAATGAATAGAGTGCTGGACTTGGAGAACAATATGACACTGGACAAATCATTTAACCTCTATGAAACTTAGAAAACTCTCTAGGGTTTCTCTATTAAGTCTTAGACTATACTGATCTTGCTTTTTATTTTGTTTTATTATGCTCTGTGACCTTAGAAATTTTGAAGTACTTTGTGGGGGAAGGGGGTATCATTATTTCTTAAGTTCTACTTTCACTTTTCACTGATTTGTGATAAAAAGTGCTAAAGGTTTCAAAATTCATTTAAAGCATCTATGATTTTAAAGAGAAATTCTTTGTCCCATTTTTCCATTCTGACAATAAATTTAGAATAGTTGTGTAAACCTGTAGATCTAGTGTTTTACAGTAGAAAGAATTTTAGATTTGAATCCAGATGACTAGGATCTAGTGTTGAATTTAGAGTCAGGAAGACCTGAATTAAAATCCTGCTTTAGGCACCTTGTTGTGTGACCCTGGAAAAGTCTCTTAACCTTTGTGTGCCTCAGTTTCCTCAACTGTAAATTGTAAAATAGCATCTACTTCATGGAGTTGTTTTGAGCTTCAGATATGGTTGAAGCACTTTACAAATCTCAAGATGTTAAATAAATTTTAGTTATTATATTTCTACATGAGTAATCTTGAACAAGTCAAGGTTTCTAGGTCTTTCTTTTATCACTTATAAAAGAGGGGGCTAAACTAGATGATCTCCAAGACTCCTTCCAATTCTATGATGTTAGGAGAGATATAGGGTATGTTTAGGGAAGATTATAGTACCTCTGGGTTGGGAGCTACTGAGCCCTTTTCAGGGCTGTTTTCCACCTTTGGTGTCCAACTGATCCACCAAACTCACCTGGGGCTCCATAAATTGTAACAGGTACAGTAGCCACATCCCCATAAACTATTTTGGCAAACATGTTAATACCAGATTGAGGGTAATCTAGGGGTCTCAAACCCTGTGACGAATTAGGGGAGTGTCTATCTCAAAGCATGTGAAGACTTTCTGTGGTAGAATGGGAAGATGAGGACAATTTGTCCCAATAGTCATGAAGATGGTTGAAGTGGGCACTGTGAGGTGCTTAGAGCTTGGTTAGATATTGAAGATACCAAGGTCATCCTCTTTCTCTTGAGCCATCACCAGTCATCTTGACTCTATCTTGCCATTGAACTGTGATGACACCAAAAGAGATAGTGAAGCTAATGACTTTATGTAACTCCACCTCACTTAAATCCAATTTATGAACAAATCAAAAGATATCACCCATATCCTATCTATCACAAAGTCCTGGGACAACAGACAAGTGATGAAGCAGCAGATGTGGACACACTGGGAGCTGTAGTCACAACCCTGCCCATACGCAGTCCAAGCCAGAGGGTAGTCTTTTCACTGAAAGCAGCAGTGGGATTCAGCAACCTTCTGGGAATCTGAACAGCCTTTTGAGGATCAGATTGCTCACTTCCTCGTCTGGGGAAAGGGCTAGAAAAGGTGTCCTAAAAATTGTCTGCTTACCTAATCCTAACCTTTTTACCATGGCAGACAGGGATCCCACCCTGCAGTTGGAACACACACACAAATGGATAAAAATTTCTGCAAAGATGATTCCAATCACCATCCATACATGGAATGTGTGCACACTTCTAGACAATACAAAATTCAATAAATCTGAAAGACAACAACTCTTGTTTTGAGAGAACTCAGCGGGTATCATATCCAAATAACAGCCCTGAGTGAAACAAGGCTGGAAAATGAGGCCAGCTTACTGAAGTCAGAGCTGGATACATATTTTTCTGAAGTGTCTGCAATGAAAGGAAGCTCCATGAAGCTTATGGAGATTTTTCAATCAAAATTAGTCAACAAGCTTGTATGCCTACCAAAAGGAATGGATGACAGGCTCATGGACAATGTGATCGTCACTTGTAGGAAATACCACTCTACCTATGCTCCCATCAAAGAAATTTTTTTATGAAGACCTGGAAAACTTTATCATCAATATGCTCAAAGAAGACAAGCTTATAACAATGACTTTAAGCAAAGTAAGTTTAGAGTATCAGACATAGCAGGGAGTCCTTAGGAGGAAAGAAGTTGGAAACAGCAATAGCAATGGTCATTTACTACTGAAAACTTGTGCATCTCATGACCTCCTTCACCAATACTGTCTTCTATTTTACCTAAATGCAATAAAATTTCATGGAAGTACTCTTGTAGCAAACACTGGCATTCAATAGACTGATTGTAAGGAGAAGAGATAAGACAGGATGTAAGAGCAGAAAAGGTAATGTGTGATGCTCATTGCTAGGCTGATCATAAACTTATCCTTCCCAAATTAAATACTCACATTGAACAAAAGTGGCAGTCCCAAGGCCAACTGATTACCAGAAGAATTATTGTCAACAGATTAGAGTGCTTCTCTGAGTTTGTTGCTAAATTTGAGGAAGAGTCGAACCAACACACTTGGCAATAATGGAGCAAAAAAGGAGTAGCCAGCTTTCAGAGATTTAGTGTACAGCAAAAACACATTTGCCCATATGGATCAGAACACTCACAAATATCAAGACTTGTTTGACAAAAATCATGGGGAAATTCAGAAATTAATAAATGAAAAATGAGAACTCCACAGGATGTACCTTCAGTATGGTTCATCCATCTCTAAGAAGGCAGCATTTAATTCCATCCAGAGTAAAGTGCAAGCAAAGCTTAGAGAGATGCAGGATTCTTGCTTCAGTAAGAAGGCAGATGAAATTCTGTTTTATGCTGATAGTAACAATCCAAAGTGCCTTTATGATACCCCGTAAGCTATTTGTGGGTCAAAAACCTATGGTGCATCTCAGCTATTCTTTGCTGATGAAGCCACATAGATTAGCAATAAGGACATGATCCTAGAGAAATGAACTGAACATTTCCATAGTATTCTCAACAGGCTGTCCTCATGTTGAAGTAAATCATTTCCTTCTTGAAGTTTCAACTGAAGAAAAGGATCTGAATGCTATTAAGACCTCTTTTGTGTGGCAAAGCACCTGGTACTGATTCTATTCCAGCTAAGATTTACAAGGTGGAGGTTCCATTCCTCCTATAAAAGCTGACTGAAACTTTCTGGGTTATATGGCAAGAGGAAGTTATCCCCCTGGAGTTGAAGGATGCCTCCATCATCTTTCTCTATAAAGGTAAAGGGAATAGATTGTCCTGTGACAATTACAGAGGGATCTCTTTCTTAGTCATTGCTAGAAAGATACTTGCCAGAGCTTATCCTTTACCTGGAAGATGGTCATCTCTCTGAGAGTCAATATGACATCAGAAAGGGCAACTGATGTTTATTGCCTGACAACCCCAAGAGAAATGCCAGGAGTAGAAGAGTATACATTTATGGATCTAACAAAGTCCTTTGATACTTCAGTTGTGCGGGTTTATGGAAAATTATGTTAAAATTTAGTTTCTGGAAAGTTCATCAGTATTGTATGTCAGTTGCCTGGGTTCTGAATATTGGATGATGCTCTTTCCCAGTCAACAGTGGATGCCTTCAGTGAGAAAGAATATGGCATCAAGTTCAGCTACTAACTACTGGTAAATTGTTCAACTTGAAAAGGCTATAAGACAAGACTAAAGTGGAGAGAATGTTGGTACATGGTTTTTTTGTATGCAGGTGATTCAACGCAGTCTCTGAAGCTGATATGCAACAAAATATGGATCAATTCTCTGCTGCTTATACTAATTTTGGTCTAACAATTAACATCCAGAAAACATAAATGTTCCATTAGCCAGCACCACATTATTTATACATGGAACCATCAACAGATGAAGTTATGACAAATGGAGAAATTTTAAATGCTGTGGATAAGTTCACTTACCTTGGGAGTATACTTTCCAGAAATGTATACATTGATAATGAGACTAACACATGCATTGCCAGAGCCAGATCACTATTTAGGGAACTCTGAACGAGAAGAGATATTAAACTGAATACTAAATTGAAGGTCTCCTGTTTGACTGACCTTCTTGCTGTGAAACCCAGACAGTATACTAGTACTATGCAGGAAATTTGAATTGTCTTGGGAAGATTCTGAACATCACCTGGTAGGATAAGATACCAGACACTGAGATCCTTTCTTGAAATAAGCTGTTAAACATTCTTTACTGCAAAGATCACAGTTCTTTTGGGCTAGCTATGTTATTTGAATACCAAATGTATGCTTGCCAAAAAGACTATTTTTGGAGAATGCAGGCAGGGCAAATGCTCCCATGATGGTCAAAAAAAGTGGGTGCTCTCAAAGTTTCTCTTAAGAACTTAGTAATTGATTGTGTAACATGAAACATTGGCACAGGACTGCCCAGCATGGCATATTCTCATCCAAGAAGATGCTTGTGTTCTATGAGCAAAACAGAATTAAAGTAGTTCAAAAGAAATGAAAAATGTTCAAATTTAGAGAATCCATTCCGAATGTTCATGGACTATCATGCCTTTGGCCTATGATAGAGCATTCTAAGCTTGTATTTGTCTGATCAGCCATAGTCAGATGCACTGGAACCTAATGATATCCTTTGTTCTTGAAGAGGACCAAAATGACAACAACCCACCAATCAACTAATGATATTAGGATTATTGGTTTAGAGATGGAATAGATTTTTGAAGTTATTTCATGAAGAGATTTCAAACTCACATGTCTTCCAGTGCCCACAAAACTGTCTGGGATCCAGATTAAACTATAATTAGGAAATGTTTAACAAAAATATAACACAACATAAATGTGTGAGATAGTGATCCTTACCTAAATTAAAATCAAAGACTTTCAAGATAAAAAGCAAAAAAGAATTTATTACGATCTTGTGAGAAAGGGCAACTCCCAATAGAAAAGGTGTCACTAGAAGAGTGCAAAGCACAAATTGCAAAACACAAGATTATATAGACCCCAACACAGAAGCCCTTACCCCGCCTTCTGACCTTTTCTCCCATTGGCTGGTGAATTCTAATTTACCCAGAGACCAAATATCTATCCCAGAACACATTTTACCATATTAGGTACTCAGATGCTAATGAAAAAGTGTGTGTGTGTGTGTGTGTGTGTGGTGTGATGGGGGAAATGGAGCAAAATGTTTGTTTATTTAAGATAATTGAACACCTGCAGCTTTTAGCTATTGCTCAATTTTTTATTACAAAGTCTCAAGTGACAATTAGGGCATTGGTAGAGGCAAACATCTTCCCTCAGTTTATTCCATTCAATCCCTCCTCTTATTTATTAACCTTTTAAGATCTCTTACACCATTCTTGATACATTTCCTCAACCACTTTGTTCTCAGTCTCCAATACCTCTGGACTTGGTTTGTCCTTTTTCTCTGCTTGGGTCAATCCTTATCCTTTTAATACTCCAAGGTCCAATAATGGACCTCTCCTTCCAAGTTGTTCAATCTCTACTATCCTGACCAGTGATGTCTATGCTACCCTTGGGAAAAGCTGAGTCTCATGGGGGTGGGGGGAAGACACAGAGTAGTATGACTCTACTTAAGACTGTCAGCAGGAACCAAAGAACCTGTTTCCACTAACTGCCTCCAGACCAAGATCACCAAAAGGTATTAAATGGTAAGGACCAGGTCTGGAATGGGACATGGGTCAATTTTCTGATGTCTTTGGTGATTTCCTTCATTACCTGTCCATAATCATCAATTTTCACACAGTAAAAATTTACTTTCCTACAAATTCTACCTTCTTCAGCTAACAAGTAGTTCTAATATCAATCTATGCTAGAGTACCGTTTCTCTAGTCCGAGTGGTCTGATCTGCTAACAAATCCAGTGCCTTTGTTGTAGTAATTATTTTGATCATGATCTGGAGTATTCAGCATACAAAGTGGGGTTCTATACATCCAACTCCCATCTGGAGCCATCTATCACCCTAACCATTTGTGTCCCCATTAATTAGAATAGGTAACTTCACAAATAAAGATGCCTATCATGAAAGTCACCAACAACAGAAATGTTAAAAGAAACATACAGACATAAGCATCTAGCAACAGATAGATGACTAGGTCAAACACTCACATATCTGCCTATTTAGGAAATAATGATCACATATTTTCAGATAAGAAACTGCAAAATCTTACATACTTGAATTGTGCTTGTAGCTTCTTCTGAATATTTACCCTGATTATAGAAATTTGTTACAAGAGGAAAAAGTAGGGACATGATTATAATAAAAAACTGGTCCTTCAGACCTTAGCCTAAGAGCACATATCATTTTATTTTAATATGTTCAATATGATCTATATAAAAACATGTTCAGGTATTAACCATGTTCAAAGAGACAAAGACATAGGCCATTGTTTTCTCAGAATCTCTCTAAACAATGGGAACAGCTTTAAGATGACTCAATATAATCAATTAAAACGTACATAGAATATAGAATATATTGTCCTAATAGAACCCTATCATAATTAACCTTAATAATTTCTTCATCCTAAAAAAATGTTAATTCAACTTCCTTCAATCAAGTAGTCCCTATAAGCTTTTCTGGAAATATAAATAACAAGTACAATACCAATACTGTTAAAATTAAGCATAATTTTTCTAAGCATAATTAATCTCTCCTCCCACCAAAACATTCCTAATAGCCCTAGAGCAAAGTCAATTTTAGAGTTTATAAATTGTCTTTAACAATCCATTCTTGAGGTTCCTCCTCATGTACTTTTAACCTTGGTGGCTGAGAACAGCCTCCACAATGCAGTTTCAGTCATCTGTAACAACTAGTAAGGTCTTTCCCACTCTGCTTCTTCCAGGATTTAATAAGCACCCACTCTCTTGGAACTCCAAAGGTGTTGTCTGGGCCAGCAATTCTTGTTTCTTAAAGGCCAAAAGGGATGAGGACACAGCCAGTAAAATTTATCAAAAATTTATCTTTTGTTTCGAAAGGGGTTTTTTCCCTTTCTTCCATAAAAGTAAACCAAACAGCAGCTCATATAAGGAAAGTTTCAGATCACTTCCGAGAACAGTTCTAATTCTTAAAGTAACAGGCAAACATTTAGTCCAAAGCAATTTAGTCTCTAACATCAATTTAGTAATCCATTTCTTAAGAATCGGATTCATTCTTTCCACTTTCTCTGATAAGGGCAAATAACCAGGTGTATGAAATTGTAATTCAATTTGTAATCCTTGCCCATTATTTTTTATAAAACCTTAGAAGTACATTCCATGATTAGAATCATTAGTATCTACCAATCCATACTTAGATACAATTTGTTCCAATATTATTCCAACATCTCTAAAAGCAGCAGAGCTCAGGGAAAAATTTCTACACATCCTATCAAATGGTCCACTATCATCAGTAAATACTTCAGTTTTCCCACTGTTGTCATGTCAGTAAAGCCTAACTTGAATATTCTGGACCCAGGCTCCTTCTCACTAGAGGAATATCTCCTCAATACCTTCTTATTTATCTTTAGACATATGGCATACTTTCCAGATACTTTTTTTTTTTGGCAATTACACATATCCCACTATGTCACATTTTCTTGTTTTTATTTCTTTATTAAATGGAGAAAGCAAGATAAACCTTAAGATTCATAGTATAGGTAATATCTAACTTTAGACCAAATTTCACATGTTAAAGCATAGCTCATATAATTTTTACAAATTATCTAATATACAATTTAGAAAGCAACATGATCAAAAAAAATAAAATAAAAAACAAACAAAAACAAACAAAAAAAAGAAAGCAACATGATCAAATTAAAAGATACAAAAATGTGACCCCTTTAGGTAAATTATTAGACATCTTTGTTTTAATACCTACATTTTTAAACTTAAAATCAAATCAAATACAGACATAAACTTCTAGTAGTGATACTTCAGTATTAATGCACACATATTTCTAAAATCTTATATGCTAGAATAAGTTCAGTTTTAGCACACATTAATTAATAGTAATTATATAATTTCAGAATCAGAATTCCAATTTAAATTCCTATAGATCCAAAATTTAAAGTGGCAAAAAAATTGTCCTTTCAAGTCTATCTATAGGGGTATAAGAAACTGGTGTATTTTTGTTATTTTCATACCTATACAAACAAAACAATGGTATTTAATCCCTATACATTATGGCACTTCATCCCAATTCTTCCTAAAGGACTATCTTCTAGGACATTAGATAGGTTTTTAGAGCCAGCTACATTAGATTGTTCCTTTCCCATAGTTCATAATCTCTTGAGGACTGACCCTATCTTATCAAAGGAAAATGGTAGCACTCTTATGGATTCTAACTGCTTAAAGTTTTCCAATATCAAAGGGAAATGGGAGTCTTTTATGACTCTAACCACTTAAAGTCTTCCAGTCACAATCCCAATCACTCTGGTGGTTCACCAGTTTTTGTCAAAGGAAAAGTACTCTTACAGATTCTAATTGCTTAGAGTCTCTCTACCCCCCCCCCAGTTTTTGCCCTACCTGAGTTGTGCACAACTTACCTGAGCGATTTCAAACTTTTCTCAGCTGATTTATCTCCTGAGCTGAATTAATCCTTTATCTTCATCAGCCTACTTCTCTTTTTGCTTTCTCTAAGTGTTTGTCTTTGGGAATTTACCTGATCAGAGAGGGAGTTCTTGAGCCAAGTCCAAGGACCACTGGAGAATTCTCTGGAAGACATTTGCTCAAAGATTTAATATGGGAGAGACCTTGTGAGGGGTCCCAGAATGAGCCCTCAAAACTGTGTGGGACAGCAACCCTTGTCCAAATTAAAATCAAAGACTACAAAATACAAAACACAAGATTATATAGACCCTAATGCAGAAGCCCTCACAAACAGAAAATATCCTGGAATGAACCCTCAAAAGTTTGAGGGACAATGACCCTCAAATTAAAATCAGAGACTCTCAAGGTAAAAAGCAAAAAAAAAAAAAAAAAAAAGATTGATAATGATCTTGCCAGAAAGGGCAACTTCCAACAGACAAGGTATCAATAGAAGAAGTTTGCAAAGTGCAAACTACAAAACACAATATTATATAGATTCTAAGGCAGAAGCCCTTGCCCCCACCTTCTGACTTTTTCTACCATTGTCTGGCAAGTTCTAATTTATCCAGAAACTAACTATTGACCCCAGAACACAGTTTATTCTATTAGATACTTAAATGCTAATGAAAAGAGGGATTGGACACAAGAGAGAAATGTTTATCTAAGATAATCAAACACCTGCAGCTTTCAGCTATAGTTCAACTTGTTATTGCAAAATCTCAAGTCATAATTAGGGCAGGTCAAGGCCACAATCTTATGAGGGGACTTCACTCAGTTTAACCTATTCAATAAAAATTTTAATTTGTGCTTTTCTAATATGTAGCCATAGGGATCTGCTTGCATTTGTTTGACTCCATTGATCTCTTTAACTGGTCTCATGTTATCATTCACGAAAGAGCTTTAAGTGATCTTTCCAAAGTTATATGTCCTAGGTACATATTTATATATCTCTTGAAAGAGCATAATATGTTTTATAAAACACATTATATAGATTATGTTGTGGTGAAATCATTAAAACTGTTTATCAAAATCATTAAAGCATGATGACACATGGTTTTGTTATAAAGCTGCTACAAATCATTTTTGTAGGTTCATCCAGCATTGCATGATGCAAGATGAAATCCATTATAATTGCTTTATTAACTTTACCTTATTTACTTTATTAACACATGATCTAGTCAAAAATGTTTAATAAACTTCTCAAAACAGATTAAGTGAAGAAAATGTTTATGTAGTCTGTGTGACTATCAAAGGAACAAAATGTACCTAAATAAAAATTTTTTGGCTGTTTATGAGTTTACTATAAACACATTAAATGGCTACAGAGACATTTTCATATTAACATATGGTATATATGTTAACTATTATACTAACTTCAATGTTTTTATAAACATTCTAAAGTCTCAAAATGGATATGACTAAGTAAAAGAAACTAATTAACAATAAATAACCAAATTATATACTGTTTCATTTTGAGAGATCTATAAATGAGTAGATGAATCAACAAGGATTTGTCTAGTGCCTCCTGGTATCAAAAGATGCCTTAGGGGTCAAGGATACAAAGACAAAAATAAATCCTTACCCTAAATGAGCCTGTTTTCTATATCATATAAAGGCAGGCTTTTTCAGAGCAGTAATTCTAGAAATTTAAATTAATTTATTTGGAAAAGTTTTTGATTTCATCTCAACCTTGGTCTCTATAATAGTAAAATTATATAGTGAAGAAAAGGGGACAAAGTCATTGGTTAGCCTAGGTTATTTTTTTGTTTTTTTTTTAAAGGAGGGATAGGGGTTTTTGTAAACTGCTATTGCATTTGTCCCCTTTAGTTTCATCATCATCATTAAGTAATATTTATTTAATTTTAATAGTGAGTATGCTGTGCATACCTGGTGATTTTTAACATAATTCATACATGGATGGTTCTTAGTTTCTTCAGTTTCCCAGGGTTGCTTCTCCATTAAATTTTGAGCTCCTCTGAGAGCAGGGACTGTTTTTTGCCTTTCTTTGTATCCCTAGCACTTAGAACAGGGTTCTAGCATATAATAGGGTTTTCATACTTGTTTGTTTATTGACTGGTAAAATGATCTTCAAGAGCCTTTATAGTTCTAACTCTTTATTCCTTTTTTCTGTACTTTTCGGGTCTCCTTGCCACCCTCAGTAAATTTTAATTTTGTTTTGCTTTGTTTTGATATTGAATAGTCAGTTTTCTACCCTTCTCTTGTTAATATTGGTCTGGCATACCACATACAGGTATGGATATATGATAATTTGTTGAGATGATGATTTCCATTTTAATTTTGTACTATAACTCAAATATCAGTGTTGATCAATGTATTAATGCATGATTGTGTTTTATATTTCAGGTTAAAAAAGCTTCTTGAACAGGAGAAGATCTATCAAGCTCGAAAAGAAAAAGAAAATACCAAGAGACTCAATAAACTGAGAGATGAACTAGTGAAACTCAAATCATTTGCCCTCATGCTGGTAGATGAAAGACAAATGCACATTGAACAACTTGGTCTGCAAAGCCAGAAGGTACAAGATCTCACACAGAAACTAAAGGAAGAAGAGGAAAAGTTGAAAGCTATAACCTCAAAATCAAAAGAAGATAGACAAAAACTGCTTAAGTTAGAAGTGGACTTTGAACATAAGTCTTCAAGGTTCTCTCAAGAGCATGAGGAGATGAATGCTAAATTGGCCAATCAGGAATCACACAACAGACAGCTTCGGCTTAAACTAGTGGGTTTAACTCGAAGAATTGAGGAACTAGAAGAAACGAACAAGAATCTCCAGAAAGCTGAGGAAGAACTTCAGGAGCTAAGAGATAAAATAGCTAAAGGGGAATGTGGGAACTCCAGCCTTATGGTGGAGGTAGAAAACCTCCGGAAACGTGTGCTGGAAATGGAGGGCAAAGATGAAGAGATCACCAAAACAGAATCACAGTGTCGAGAACTGAAGAAGAAGCTGCAAGAAGAAGAACATCATAGTAAGGAGCTCAGGCTTGAAGTTGAGAAGTTACAGAAGAGAATGGCTGAACTAGAGAAGCTGGAAGAGGCTTTCAGTAAGAGCAAATCAGAATGCACACAGCTGCATTTGAATTTGGAAAAAGAGAAAAACTTAACCAAAGACCTTATAAATGAATTGGAAGTGGTGAAGAGTCGAGTTAAAGACCTTGAATCTTCAGAAAGTCGATTAGAAAAGGCTGAAATGAGTCTAAAGGATGATCTAACAAAGTTGAAGTCATTTACTGTAATGCTGGTTGATGAAAGGAAAAATATGATGGAAAAAATAAAACAAGAAGAAAGAAAAGTGGATGGGCTCAATAAAAATTTTAAGGTGGAGCAAGGGAAGGTTATGGATGTGACTGAGAAACTAATTGATGAAAGTAAGAAGCTTTTAAAACTTAAGTCTGAAATGGAGGAAAAAGTATATAGCTTGACAAAAGAGAGAGATGAGTTAATGGGAAGATTGAAAAGTGAAGAGGAAAAATCCTCAGAGCTGAGTTGTAGTGTTGACCGATTAAAGAAGAGGCTGGATGGCATAGAGGAAGTGGAGCGAGAAATAACCAGAAGCAGATCCCGAAAAGGACCTGAACTCAGCTGCCCAGAAGATAACAAGATTAAAGAATTAACATTGGAAATAGAAAGACTGAAAAAGCGTCTCCAACAATTAGAAGTAGTTGAAGGAGACTTGATGAAGACTGAGGATGAGTATGATCAGTTGGAGCAAAAATTCAAAACAGAGCAGGATAAGGCTAACTTCCTCTCTCAACAGCTGGAGGAGATAAAGCACCAGATTGCAAAAAATAAAGCAATTGAAAAAGGTGAGGCTGTGAGTCAAGAGGCTGAGCTAAGACATCGATTCCGTTTGGAAGAGGCCAAGAGTCGTGACTTGAAGGCTGAAGTACAAGCTCTAAAAGAGAAGATTCATGAGTTAATGAACAAAGAAGACCAGCTTTCTCAGCTGCAGGTGGACTACTCAGTTCTTCAGCAAAGGTTTATGGAAGAAGAAAGCAAGAACCGAAACATGGGACAGGAAGTCCTGAATTTGACAAAAGAGTTAGAGCTCTCTAAGCGTTATAGCCGAGCTCTAAGGCCAAGTGTGAATGGAAGGAGAATGGTAGATATTCCTGTGGCATCTACTGGAGTACAGACAGATGTAATGAGCAGTGAAGCAGCAGAGGAAGAAACCCCAGCTGTATTTATAAGAAAATCCTTTCAAGAGGAAAATCACATTATGAGCAATCTGAGGCAGGTAGGGCTAAAGAAGCCCATGGAGCGTTCATCAGTATTGGATAGGTATCCTCCAGCAGCAAATGAGCTTACAATGAGAAAATCTTGGATCCCATGGATGAGAAAAAGAGAAAATGGTCCCCAAACAACTCCTGAGAAAGGGCCTCGAGCCAATTCTAATCCAGGACATCCTGGAGAGGTGGTTCTTTCACCAAAGCAGGGACAGCCTCTTCATATTCGGGTGACTCCTGATCATGAGAATAGCACAGCTACTTTGGAAATAACCAGTCCAACATCTGAAGAATTTTTTTCTAGCACCACTGTCATTCCTACTTTAGGGAACCAAAAACCACGGATCACCATTATTCCCTCACCAAATGTCATGTCTCAGAAATCAAAAGGGAGTGATACAACACTGGGGCCAGAACGAGCTATGTCACCTGTCACAATAACTACATTCTCAAGAGAGAAGGCCCCTGAAGGTAGCAGGGGAACTTTTATGGAGAGACCCACATCCCCCATTCAGATAATGACAGTGTCAACATCTGCTGCACCAGCAGAAAGCTCTGTATATCCAGAATCAAAAGAAATGCCCATGGGAAGGACTGTCTTTAAAGTTCCTCCAGAAAAACAGACTGTCCCAACTCCAGTAAGAAAATTCAACTCCAATGCCAACATCATAACCACAGAGGACAACAAAATTCACATTCACTTGGGTTCCCAATTTAAAAGAAACCCTGGAACATCTGCAGAAGGGGCAAGTCCACTCATTACAGTTAGACCAGTAAATGTGACAGCTGAAAAGGAGGTTGCCACTGGGACTGTCCTTCGTTCTCCTAGGAACAACCTTTCCTCAAGACCTGGAGCAAGCAAAGTGACAAGCACCATCACTATAACACCTGCTACTACCTCCTCCACCAGGGGAACACAGTCAATGGTAAGTAGAATAGGTTTACAGGATATTCTTTGAGATTTATCGAGGAAGTGAAATGAGAGAAGAGAAGAAGCTTATCAAATAATGTAACATCTTTAAAAAAAAATAACATTCATACTGCTATTCAGAATTGCTTTTTACATGATCCTTAGAGAAATGGAGAGAAAAAGATATTGAATTTTTTTTTTCCTGAGGCAATTGGGGTTAAGTGAATTGCCCAGGATCATACAGCTAGGAAGTGTTAAGTGTCTGAGACTAGATTTGAACTCAGGGCCTCCTGACTTCAGGGCTGGTGCTCTATCCACTGCACCATCTAGCTGCCCAAGATATTGAATTTTAATTAAAGATTTAGGTTCAGAACCTATAAGAATCAGACTTTAGAAATACATCTTTTATATAGCTTTTATTTGTTTTGGAGATAATGAAATTTAAGGGCTTGCCCAGGGTCACATAGCTTGTAAATATTTGAGGACTGGGTTTGAACTCAAATTCTCCTGACCCCAGGACTTGTATTCTATCCAACATACCACCTAACCACCCCTTATTCATAAATTTTCAATGTGAGCATTTACACCAAATTCACTTCTTGAAGTATATTTCAAATTGTGATATTCCAGGCACAAAATGTCACAAACAAGAATTTTTCCAATTATGTTCATCTTATGTATTGTTAAAGTAGCTGGTAAAGATGGTAAAGGGAAAAGGGAAGGCTGAGTCCAAGCCCCTCTGATATATAATTGTGTGACCATCAGTAAGTCATTTACATTTTCTAGTACTCCAATCCACTCTCAGAAATTATAAATTGCCACAATACATCTCTTCAGGTAGTTTACCCGCAATGAGTTCCTAAAGGCATCTATGCTATGCTGTAAATCCTTCTGCCCCAATATTTAAGTATGCCTATTGTACCTGGTGCCATTGCAAATGTTGCCTCTTTTAAAAATATAAATATTTTTAAAAATTATAAAATTTTATGATTAGTAATTTGCCACCATTTTATAGAAGATGACACTAAAGGAATTTGGGATTTCTAAAACTCTTATAAAAATGTATAATTTCTACTAGGAATTTACCCCATAAAATTAATTCATTTTTTTATCAGTGTAGGCATTTCCCTAACCCCTACTATCTTTTTATCTCTCTGCTCTATAATCATCTGCAGAAGTCCTTTTTACTTGATTGACTTACTAGTTTTAGAAAAAATATAAATTGGTGTGGATTATCCTATTCATCTTCTAAGTCCAATAGAAAGAGAATTTAACTTATAGACCTGAGTTTAAATTCTGGTACTGCCCCTTAGAACTTGTGTGACTTTGGATAGGTCTATAGTTTCCTGGACTTCCATTTCCTCATAAAATGAGGGAGTTAGGCTAGATCTCAGCTTCTTAAAATGTGAGTTGTAACACCATCTGGAGTCTTATAAATGAATGTGGGGGCCTGAAATTATAATTTATTATCAATAAATGTTTGATTTGTATACCTATCTTACATGCCTATATACCCACAGTCATATAAAATTTTCTTAGGCAAAAAGAGGTTGTGAGTGGAAAAAGCATCCCCCTTAGTTCTAAATTTATCATTATTTGATACAAAGTTTCAGCACATAGTAGGGCATTGATCTATGTTTGCTAATGAATGAAAGAAAAAAAGGCAGGCCATTTTTTGAAAAATCAATATGTTTTGTTGTAGTTCCTTCAAGTTCTGATTGTGTCAGCTTGGGAAACAGCTGATATGAAAACTCCTGCCACTGACCAGCAATTCTTCTATAATGTCTTTTGAAGCAAGTCAGGATATCTTTAGAGAATACTTTTGGTGATTTTGAACAAATTGGTGAATATAAATTAGTAGTTAAATGTTGTACTTAATCCAGATCTAGGACCTTAGAGGGGCTGAAATTTTTTCTACTTATGACCTCTTTTTGCCTGAGAATTTTTATCACCCTATAGGGAAGTAGGAGGGGAAAGGAGAAAAGAAAAGGGGAGGCTAATAGAAGGGAAAACAGAAGTAGAAGGGGAAAAAATAAGAAAGGGGGTGAAGGGCTAAAAAAAGGGAGGGCATATTGAGGAAGGTTGTGGTCAGAAGCAAAATACTTGTGACGAGAGAAAGGAGAGAGAATTATAATTTAGGAAAAAATAGGTTAGCAAGAAATAGTAATTTTAACTGTGAATGTGAACAGGATGAACTCTCCCATAAAACAGAAGCAGATGGCAGACTAGATTAAAAGCCAGAA
The DNA here is from genome assembly GCA_023553655.1 of Myrmecobius fasciatus. Lineage (NCBI taxonomy): Eukaryota > Metazoa > Chordata > Mammalia > Dasyuromorphia > Myrmecobiidae > Myrmecobius > Myrmecobius fasciatus. The sequence continues at coordinate 97,773 of JAJPUD010000581.1, forward strand.
TCCTACAATATGTTGTTTACAAGAAATTTTTATGTGACGCTGGGAAGATGAGTATATAAAATAGGTATACAAATCAAACATTTCATGATAATAAATCATAAAGAAATTTATTTTAAAACAATCCATTGATATACATACAACTTTACTATTTATTGAAGATGAAAGCAAATTTCCATTCTAATGAAATGAAGGTACTTGTTTATTTTTACATAAAGAATTAAATCTTGGTATAATATTTGGCATTTTTTAATGTTCACAAATTTTTCTCAACCTTATCTTCAGTTAAGATTGAGACCCACAATTTAAGAAGCTTTAAGTACAATTGTTTAACACTATCCATGTTACTCCCCAGTGAAGTCTGAGCCAGATTAAAAAGGAATTGGGAAATTGTTGACAAAATAAATAAAAATACAATAGAACACAGACAATGTTAATAGCAGTTTTCTAAGTCAATATGGGGGCTATGGGGTTCCTTAGATATAGTTTAGTGCTCCCTTCCTTTCTATTTGAGTTTGAGTTGACATCAATATTCTAGGGCATTTAATATAACCAATTAGAAATGTAACTACGAGGAAATCTTTATGAATTTTAAACTTTTAAACAGTCACCACAGTGTAGCTCTTTTAAGGAAGACTAGAAGCTGGTTGTTTGGATTACAGAATCTGTTTCCTACCTCAATAGAATTAGAAATAGAAATAGAACTCTTCTATGGTACACATACCTTCAGATTCTGATTTTAAAATGGAAACTACTAATAGTTTTCTAACTATAGCTTTGAGCTGTACAATTTTTTTTTCTTTTGGAAACAAATAGAATTCCAGGTTCCCCATCCTTTTCAAGGGCTGGAATGCTGTCTTGTCTGACTCTGCCCAGGAAGTCACGGGAACTTAAGATGTTTGCTAAGAAGCTTGCTTTCTTTTGGCTATGTTTGGTGCAGAGAAATGAAGAATTGTAAGTGGTGGTGGTCAGGCTAATTAACCAGTTACTGACTTAGAAAAGCTCACTATCATCTATAGAAGACTGTATAAAAGACTTATTTCCTATGTCTTAGATTCTTTAAAAAAAAAGTGCTCAAATTGCCTTAGCATTTGGAAGACAGTTTCTTTTTTATAGATACAAGTATTACAGCTACATAGTTTATTTATCAGCTACATCATTTGGATTATAGGCAGAAATCCTTTAAGAACAAGGGTTTTTAGCCTGAAGCCCTTGGATCCCCAAGATGTCTTTGCAGAAATTTCATTGAATGTGAATTTGCAAGCTCGGATAGAATATGGGGGAAATACCTCTTATTTTCAGTGTAATTCATGTGAAATCCTATATATGTTTTTGCATTAAATTAGTCAAGTCAGTCAACCAAGTATTTATTAAGTTCCTATTATGTGCTAGGCAAGATGCTAAATAAATGCTGAGGACGCAAAGAAAAGTAAAAGAAAAAAAAAGTCCCTCCTTTCAAGCTGCTCATTGTCTAATGGAGGAACATGTCAAAAATGTATGTGCAAACAGGGCAGATAGGAGAGATTGGGGATGATTTAAAAAGATTATTCTGAGAAAAGCTTCATAAGCTTCTCCATATTGACAGAGGTCTATGACACAATAAAGTTGAAGAACCCTTATGTTACAATAAATAGAATTTTAATGAAATAGATAGGGATTGAAGTTTAGGCAAGAGAAGAGGGTAGTCAGGGCATGGCACATCTGGAAGAAGGAGAATATGGGTAAAATATTTTCAATATTACTTTAAAAATATAAATTCATATAGTTTGAATACCAGAAAATTCCTGTCTCTACAGTATGTATTTGTTTTATGATAAGGCAAGTTATATGTGTTAGTGAAAGATTAAAGCTTTCTAGGACATGATACAGAGGGAAATGCAATCTTCAAAGTTTATCAAGGAAAAAATAAAATCTTATCTTTTTGCATTGCAACAAAACCTTTTGTAGAACCAAGAGACTACCATGCTCCAGCTAATAGTTTCATAAGCTTCCAGCATAGAAGAAAAAAAAGTTGAGATAGTCCTTTGGAATTAGTTAATAAATAAGTGACATTTATAGAAAGGAGTCCTTGTGGTTACAATGGAAAAAAACATTGTCTTGAGAATCAGAGGACTCAGGTTCACATTCCATACCTGATGCTTGCTATCTATATTATCTTGAGCAAGTCACTTAATCTTTTTGGCCTCAGTTTCCTTATTTAAAAAATGAGGAATTTGGACTACTTGGCCTCTCGTCCTTCCAGTTCTTGATCTATGATCCCAAATAGCACTACAAAGTTTGGGAAATGCTAGGTGACATGTAAGCCTCATGACGGCTCTTGGAAGAAGTATAACAGGCATTATTATGCTCATTTTACAGATGGAAAAAACTGAGGCTCATCAAACTTAAGTCACTTGCCTAAGGGTACATAGCAAGTTAGTAAATATCAGAACTTAAACTTGAACTCAGATCTTCCTGAATCTAAGATCAGTACTTTATTCTCTACACTATCTAGGGAGAATCTAGTATAGAGAGAAAAACTAGACTCAGGAAATCTTGTAGGATCTTGGCTATGCTGCTTAATGCTTGATTAATTGTAGGGTGGGCCATTTATCTTCTCAGAGCCTGTTTCTTCATCTGTATATTAATAAAATAATAGCACATGTTCTACTTTCCAGTATTGTTAAAGATAATAATGCTGTGTATTATTGTATAAATCTCATTCTAGATGAAATCTGATGAGCTACTTCCCTGGTGTATCTCTACTTAATAAAACTCTAGGTTTTGATGTATATGCACCTAGAAAAGCCATCCAAACCAGTTTTACTTTCTTCTGTTTCTTTTTTCTTTCACAGTCAGGACAAGATGGGTCAACTCAGAGGCCTACACCCACTCGCATTCCTATGTCAAAAGGTATGAAAGCAGGAAAGGCAGTAGTGGCAGCCCCAGGAGCAGGAAATCTGACCAAATTCGAGCCTCGAGCAGAGACTCAGTCTATGAAAATAGAACTGAAGAAATCTTCAGCCCGCAGCACTACCTCTCTTGGAGGGGGGAAGGGCTGAGGGCAGTGGCTAAGGGGGTATGTTGTGCAGCTATTATGGCTACCATGAAAATCTACCTCCTGTCTGTTAGTGGCAACTGTTTACGTGTACTAATTTAAATTGTGAATATATTATTTACCAAATAATGAACTAATAATTACATGTCTTACTGACTGTGTACCTTTGTCTCTGTGCAGGGGAGACAACTTATAGTCAAAATAATGCTTGCAGCATGGTGCACTAGAAAAAGCACTGGACTGGGTGTTAGAAGACCTGGATTATAGTTCTAGCTTCATTAGTAACTGTGAGATCTTGAAAATGTCACTTGGCTTTTCTGTCCTCCACTACAAAGTGAGAAGAATGAATTAGAAGACAGCTAAGGGCTTTTTCAGCCTCAGCAGTGTATGATTCTCAACAGCCCTAGTTTAGTATTAATTTGTCTCTGCTATTTTTAATTTCAAAAAAACAGATCATATAAAACAAGGTAATTAATTATACCCTGTTTTCCAGAGGAATTTTCTGGATAATTTCCTCTATCTCTAAGGAACTTTTGGTTTATCATATGTGTCTCAAAAAGCATCATTATTATCTACAATTTAAAAAGGGAAATCTTTTCAAAATTAATTTCCTTCAAAAAATAAAATAAAAATGAGTGAGAGAGGTATAATAAATAGAATTGTTATTGTTACTGAATTTCTTGGGGTTTTTTGGGGGGTGAAGGGAGTGGTGATCAAGAGAGGGTGAATTTTATAGAGGATGTTCTGAAAACCATTGATTTAATGTAACATTACTATAATCAAGTAAAAAAACAATGTATTTAAATTATATACAGAATAACTGTAGCTTCCAGATGGTTATGCTGCAGCCCAACCATATCATAATAAATGGCTCAAAGGAATTGCTGGTGGGTTGTAATGGGATTCTAGGAAAAGAAACACAGGACCAGAGATTAAATGTTGGAAGGGACTTTAGACATTAGCTAGTCCAAGTCCTTTATTTTACAGATGAGGTAGCTGACACCCAGAGAGGTTAAGTGATGTGCCAAGGCCATGCTGCTAGTAAGTGGCAAAACCAAGATTTGAACCCAGGTCCTCTGATTCCAAATTCAGGATGCTTTTCATTGTGCAAAGCTTCATATGCTGCTTAGTTGGATTCTGATTTTCTCCCCAAGTCACACTGAAGTCTTTACTCATGAGTGTAGTTCCAATCTCAGGAGTCTTTGTGGCATGGAGAAATGGATTTTTCTCCCCCCCTTTTATCATTTTTATCCATGTTTATCTCATTTTTCTTTTTCATTCTTTTAAAGCATGTTTTTAATATGCATGAAACTGGGTGTGGATGCAAAAACCAGATGTCATTCTGATGTGATTAATCATATTTAAGTAGACACTGGCAATTACCGTTCATATAACAAAAAGTGAGCTCAAGACTAACAGTAGCTTAGCATACAAGGTCTCACATAGGTTGCGCTTTTGTCTTAATTTTTGAACCATTTGAGTGGGCTTTACGAGACTTATAAGAACCCCAAAGTTACAAATTTAGAATTTCCTTTTTTAATTTGCAAAATGTAGGAATTAAAACATGAATTGACTCAAGAATTCCTTTTCATATTTTAAAAGGGGGAAAAGGGGGTAAGTTAATCATCTTTTAATACTTGATTAAGGCTTCAGTAGTGAAGAAGTCAATCTTTCCCATGCCAGACTTCTTGTCATTGTCAGAGCTCTTATTTGAATTGTTTATAATAGTGATAGATGGCTTTCTATGTTCCACACTTTCTTCTTGTTAGGTCCCTGTGGCCTGTTGCTCTTGAATTCTTAAGGTATAAACTCAAAATGTTATTGTTGGAAAGGATCTATGAGCCATGTTGTATTGGTAGCTTTCTATGGTTGGGAGAAGAAAAACCAAAGAAGATCAGAAAGATATGAATACTTTAAAAATGAGACTTTGAAATAGTATTTCTTCAGAAGATCCTCATCTTTAGATTACTGATTTTTCTGCTTGTCTAAAAAAGGAATTTTTCCTCTTTGATAATGTTGTTGCCCCAAACTTTCAAAACCAAGGATGCTCAAAAAATGGAATCCTTTTCTCACCAGGCAACACTATCTAATATTGACTGCCATTACCCTATTATGTAAAGACAGAGCAAAATGGGCATCCTAGTCTTGTTCTTTCCTGCTGCCTTTCCCAGCCCCCCTTCTGCTGCTGCCTCTTTTCTGTTTTGATCACAGTGTTAATATTGCTTACTGCTATTTTTGCTCTTATCTGCTCACGATATGCTTCCTCATTTCTCTATGAGAACAGTACCATCAGTGCAGAAGATGCTGGGAAAGGTTTAACAGTGCATCCACAGGATGTTTACACATCTGCATCTTGGAATAGCTTAGCCTACAAAATACATCTACTAAGAAAACTTGGCAGAACTAATACACATTTGCTTTCCAGAAATGATGAAAAGCAATCTCTGTGATGGTTTCTCTTTGTGATTTTAGAACAGTCTCTACATTTATTGTATAACTGTGTTTGAAGCCATGTATTAGAAGTGAAAATCCACTAGAGATAGGAGGTAGAAGATTAAATGCATACTAGCTTTTGGCTCCCATTTATTTCTGGGTTTTTTGTTGTTGTTGTTAATAGTATTTAATTTTTTCCCCCAGTAAGTTATATGTTAAGAAATTTTTTGGCATTCATTTTTGTTCTTTTTTTGGGGGGGAAGGAGAAGAGACAATCAGGGTTAAGTCAGTTGTCCAGGCTCACACAGCTAGTAAGAGTCAAGTATCTGAGGCTGGATTTAAACTCAGGTCTTCCTGACTCCAGGGCCACTGTGCCACCTAGTCATTCCTTTAGTATTAATTTTTTACAAAATTTTCAGTTCCAAATTTTTCTCCCCCTCTCCTCTCCCCTCTTCCAAAGATGGGAGGCAGTTTGATATAGTTTATACATATGTTTTCATGTAAAACATATGTTCATATTAGTCACAGTTGTGAAGGAAGAAACAGATCAAAGGAATATATATATATGCATATATATATATATAACTAAGACATTAAAAATAATAGAGCAAGTGAAAAAATTATGCTTCAGTTTGCATTGAGAGTTCATCAGTTCTTTATGTGGATATGGATTGCATTTTCCTTCTAAGTCCTTTGTACTTGTGTTGGATTATTGTGTTGCTGAGAAGAGCTGAGTCATTCACAACTGATCATTACACAATGTTGCTGACACTGTGCACAATGTTTTCCCGGTTCTGCTCATTTCACTTTACATTAGTTGTACAAGTCTTTCCAGGTTTTTCTGGAATCTGCCTGATAATCATTTCTTATTGCACAACAATATTCCATTACATTCATATACCACAGTTTATTCATTGGCTCCCATTTGTGATCATGTTTCTAAGGTGCTTTTGGGTAGGTTTTTATAGGAGTATGATCTGTTACTCAAAAAACTAATTTTTTTTTTACCTGCTTCAATATGTGTTATCTAGTAAAATTTAAAAAAGACAATCAGCCAAATCAGCTCTCTACGGAAAAGTTTCTTCCATAAAATTTCCTAGGAATAATAATTGCTGGCATTTGCATAGCACTTTGGAACTGCAAATTGCTTTATATACCTCATTTCACTTGAGTCTCACAATAACCCTGTGAGGTAGGTATCATAGGCATATTATTATCCCCATTTTTTAAATGAGGAACTTAAGGCTCCAAGGGCCCAAATAACTTGCTCATGGTTGTAAAGCTGGTAACTGTCAGAGTAATGATTAACCCAAGTCTATTCATCAGCCTGCCACATTCCTCCTGTGAATTAGGAAATTATATTGAGTAACATGGACTACTAAGGTAATAACCATTTGCACTGTACTCCCAGTTTTCTTTATGAGAAAACTTGGATTCATGTTTTTGTAACTCCTCCAAAATAGTAGTTGCCAGATTAGTATAAAAATTAGTAAAGGGAAAAAACCAAACAAACAAGCCTGTATCTGCTTGTGCTGAATAAGTATATTTCTGCTAACAATATTGTAGGGTTATTTGGGGAGTAGGTATTATGGAGGCAGAACAGGCCTGGTAGTGGAGATGTTTTACTGGGCTCTCTGGTTAATTTGTCTTCAAATGAAAGACTTTAAATAAATAAATACTCTTCCAAGAGCATATGGCCCCCCAAATAGACTAGAATTTCTTACTTCCTAGCAAAGTCCAAATAATACATAATATGCCACAGAGACTTGCTTGAGAATAAAGAGTCTCTCAGTAAGGTAAATATAAGGATAATACACATCATATGTGACAGAAGAATGAGGAAAAGGGAAAGAGGGGAACAATTATCTCTATGGAACTTTCTATGTTCAATCTCTAGACACATACATCATAGTGGAACTGGGAATCTTTTTTTACCAGGGAAAAACTGAGGGTGTGAAGAGCAGAAGGAGGCAGCAAAATTAAGTTCAGCTACAAGCATAGGGGAGGGAAGAGATGGTCCATACCCTAAACAGTCCACTCCTCATCCCTAGAAGGGTTGAGGTAAGTCCTAAGAAAGGGTCATCACTGCAATGCAACACTCTAGGCAAAGTGCCTAGGATAGAGATGCTAGTAATGCCCGCTCTGGATATCAGTGCTATTCATTCCACCTTAGTTATGGCTCTAATGATTTAAGTTTGAGGACTAGAAAGAGGAGAGAACAAAAGAGAAGCTTTTTTTTTTTTTTTTTGGAGTTTTATCCCACTATCCAGGAGGTTGTCAATTCCCTCAAAATATTCACTCATTGTGGAGGATAAACTAACATCAAGATGATCTTGTATTATCACTTAGACTTTGCTCTCTTTTTTAAGTCTGTCACTCTTTGAAGAAGTGATAGAGAGAAATGAGCCCCTATAGGGAAATAAAAAATAAAGTAAAAAGAAATATGAAAAGTACAAATAGTCATACTTAATAAGGTAGGCTGCTTCTTTCCCATTCCACAAATAGAGCAGGACTCAGAAGAGATAGAGTTGTAGGAAGGAAACTAATGTATTGGCAATTCAGAATCAATCATACCATTGGTGCTCACTAACAGGCTGATGATTTAAAAAACTGTCTTTAATGAGGTAGGAACAGCCTTTTAATAATTATGTTTCTAGAAAACACATTCAGGAGAGATGTACTTTTTCATTTAATCTGCAGAAGAGTCTAAATAGATTAGCATACTCTTAGCAGGGAAAAGAGAAAGCTTTGAAAAGGTGACAGTAGTTGGCATCTTCAAGTCCATGAAGAACTCTCAACACCTAATACAGTGCTCTGGTACATAGTAGGTTCTTGATAAATTCTAATTTATTGATATTAATTGCATATTAAAGGGGACTTACAGACTTTAGTTGGAGGAACATGCGATCTTAGATTTAGAGCCAGAATGTACTTAAAGATCATCTAGTCCAATCCTAATTAATTAATTATTAATCCATCCATACTCAAATCAAGAAGAGGAAGTTGACTTAAATGGCAACAAAAGAGACTTAAGTTAACTATCAAGAAGACTTTTCCTATTAAGTATTGAAAAATGGAAAAGTTACACTAGGTGACCTCTAAAGTATATTCCAGCCTTTAATCTAAGATAGCTCCTATGACTAAATGTCTCTAAGATCCTTCCTCTTTAATATTCACTCAATCATTAAACATTTATTAAGAACCTACTATGTGCTTGTCTTCTGTATTAAGAACTAGAGATATAAATAACACTACTTACAATAAACTTATAGAGCAGTGAAGATAGCAAGGACATATATAAGTATATATCAAATAAATATAAAGAGAATAAATACAAAATAATTAAATACATAGTAGTTTGGGAGGGAGGGAACTAGCAGTTGGAAGGATTAGAAAAGGCCTGAGTTATACCTTGAGAGGAAGAGGATTCTATGACAGATGGAAATATACAGGGAAAAACCAGAATAAAGGAATGAAGATGAGAGATGGAGCATTATGTATGAAGAACAGAGAAAAGCATTGCACTGGATCTCAGAATGGGGTTTTGAGTAATCATGTACAATGAACCTGGAAGCATTAGAGACAAGACTGAGAAATGTGTTAAGATCTAAAGAGTCAATTGGAAACCAATGGAGTTTATTGAGGAGGGTATCTAGGATTGATATTTCCATTAGACTTTGTACTTCACAGAAGACAATCACACTGGACTTCACTAATGCTAAACCAGCTATTTTGTTTTGACATTATTTTCATATGAAGTAATATTTGCAAAGCACTTATTATGCGCCTAGCTAATAAAGTCTCACTTACTGTCATTTTTTCCATTCTCCTCTGTAGCTTCAAGCTCCTCTGCTGCTTGACAATTTTGCTTTTCTTAACAACCAAAGCTCTCTTGTCACCTGTAATAAAGAGGTAACATGGAATTCCAGAGCTGGTTCCTTAGAGATCATCTAGTCATAGGCTCTTAACTTTTTTCAATGTCATGGATACCTTTGACAGTAAGGTGCAACTTATGAACCTCTTCTTAGAATAATATTCTAGATTCACTTATACATAAATTTACAAAGTAAACTATTATATTAAAATGTAGTTATCAATTTTTTAAAAGGTAAAGCACCACCTCAGTTAAAAGCTTCATTGTTAATGATAATTATAGCTAGCATTCATATGGCATGTGTGCTAAGTCCTTTACACTGCTTATCTCATTTGATCCTCACAACAGCCCTGGGTACCATTATTACTTCTAATGTCATTGAGAAAACTGAGTCAACTGACTTACCAGGGTCATAAAGCTAGTAAGAGTTTGAAGACGGATTTGAATTCAGATCTTTCTGACTGCAGGTCAGTGCTCTAGCCACTGCACCATTTAGCTATGTCTTGTTACAGGTGAGAAAACTGAGTCCCAGAAAAGTTATGTGATTCACTCAAGATTAATGCATTGCAATAATATCTGTTACAGGAGCTACTTGATAGTGGTTGTTGGGTGTTATCAGAGTCACCTGAGAGTGGCTGCTGGGGATCTAATTCTGACCAGCAGAATAGCTCCCTTCAAGTGAGAGGATGATTACAATACAAGGAGACTGAGAGGCAATTGCATCCTCTGACCTCTCTCCTCTTCCCTCTTGCCTCCAATTTATTTCTTTACCAATTCACAAGCAATATTTGCATCAGTAAGGCTGATTTGCAGTTCCTTCAAGTGTGTTATAATTCACAGCTGTGGGGGCTTTCAGAGAACTGACCTGCCCCTTAATGGTACAGTCCCCTTTAACCCGGTACAGGCTTTCTGGATTTTTCACTTAGGTGTAGTCCTTAACAAATAACAATTAATGAGTAGCACTTATAGAATTAGGACTAGTCTCCTGATTTTAATTCAAATCTTCCTGCTATGTCATAAAATAAATTCTATAGAATAAGAATAGCTATCATACATTAAGTATTCAGGCCTACAGATATATGCAAATGTACACAAAGACTTCTGTTGTAATGTGGAATTGAAGCAGTGGGCAGGGATAGGGATTGGACCTCCGATTTCATTGGTGTAGGATGAGTCAATTTCTCTACCAATTCAGGAAGGCAATATCACTGCTCTTCAACTTAGTTTCTTAGAGAATTGCCTTTAAGCACAGAGCAGTTAGGTGTATGCCTAGAGTCACACAGCCATGATGCATCAGAGATGGGACCTTTATGTGTGACCAAAATATTGCATTGCTAAGCCATTGGATTTTCTACATAGGCACAATTTTTTTAAAAAAGCATTTTCCAAACTTTTAACTTTTTTTAAAATGAACAATTTTTTATCCCTTACCTACAAGGAACTTGATTCAGTTCTATTTTCTGCAATAGCATTTTTGCATGATTATTATGAGAATAGACATAAAATTAAATCAACTGAATTTTATTTTAGAATTATTTTAGATTATTTTAGAATCTGTGTAAAATGAAATAAGCAAAGGTCTATAATGCACATGATTCAGAGCAGAGTGTACTAATAGTTTGGTGCCTATTCTTTGTGCCAATTAATAATTTCTCCTTCATAATTAGTTTCATACATTTGAGCAAGAGTCCAAATTTGCTTGTTTTGGGAAAACTCCATCAACTTGGGGAGATGATCTAAAAAGATTTGCTTGCTTGAAAAAGAAATTTTTATTAATAACCAGGGCCAGAGGGACCCCTATACAAGTGAAGATGAGTTATAGAATTAAGAGGATAATTTTCATTTTTCTCATGAAATAAGGAGAATAATGTGTTTGAGTGAATAGAGTCAAACATAGATTAGTTAAGAATCCCATGAGGAATTTATATCATCTTGTCAAAAAGTGTGTTGGAGTCAGTGAAAAAGGATTGGTAATCACAAAAGACATTTTAATTAACTGAACTAAGTCCAGATGAAGGGCACTGAGACTGAGGCAGCAAAGCAAGTTTCTTGAATTCCTTACACAAGATGCGATTCTTAAGTAGAATGGATGCTTATATCTTAATGTAGTATTAACAGGATCAGATGTTTAGTGGGGTGGGGAACAGTTTACAGTCAAGATTTCCCATACTTTTTGGAACTGATCAGGTCTTAGGAGGCAAAAGGAAAGGCCAGAGAAAGTATAGATATCATAGCAAAAACAGGGTTATTACTAGTATGTACCAATTCTATCAGAGGTCCCTAACATTATATCATTTTCTTTATTACAAATATCCATGCCAATTATAATAAAAACTTATATTTCTACAATATGTTGAAATTTATCAATCCTTTCCCTTTCAACAACAACAATACCGTGAGATGGGTATCTTAAAATGTTCTTTTGCCTTATGCCCCAAGGTTTCCTTTATTCATGTAGGTCAAGGAAATAAAAAGGTCTTGGACTTTCCTTCTCCTGAATAAAAGGAGCTCCAAGGCATATCCCAATTCCCAGGGGGATATTGCACTATCTCTATGTGCTCCTTTTAGAGTCTTAGGCTTTCTCCAATGCACACCTTTCAAACATTCTAGAATTAGCAGGAACATAGTCATGGAAAATCACAGAGACTCAACATAAAAGTGGAAAGTTACAACCACCACAAAAAGGCTTACTGTAGGTGCTTGCCATGAGACATCTGTTGACAGTTAAGGACAATTAAGTCATCTGCTGCCCCAAAACTCAGAAATTCAAGAATTATCCTAAAATTGTTTTGAATGAGTACTTTAAATGGATAGTAATCTTCATAGACTCAACTCTTCATTATTTTTATTAATAGGAAGGAGAAGCACAGAAAATTTTAAATAATGGATAATCATCCTATTTGGCCAAAAGGGCCTCTTTGGCCCTATTCCTTAATATTCAGAAAATTTGTTGTAGGTCATGGGGTAGAAAAATAGGTGGAGTTTGTAGTTGCTTGCTATTTGAGAAAGCAACTCTGTCATGAGGCATCTATGGTCCCCTTGGCAGAATTTCCTGGTTTCCATGCCATCACACTAGTGGCCAAGTTGATGCATTTCCTGAAGAGAGGAGTCTCCTTATTCCCCACATGGTAGAATGTTGGATGTACATAAAGCAGGCCCACCTTCCTCATACAGAGATGTAAGTCATGCTATTGTTCCTCTTGAGGGGGTATGATGGATATGCTGTGGTGAGGCTAGCCCTCAGAGTAACTTGGTTCCATTTATTGTTTAACTTATCAAAAAGACTGACTGTTCATAGAACTCTGCTGGAAAAGGATTAAAGAGGCATTGAATCAATAATGTCTTTGGGACGGGAACTCAAAAATGAGAAAACTCCTTCCACCAATTCAGATCAGCACTTTTTCTTACTACTTAATTCTTAGAGGAATGCTTAGAGTCACAGCCAGTACGTGTCAGAGGCAGGACCTGAACCCAACTCTTCCTGACTCTTAGTCTGACTCATTCTCCACTATGTAATGGCTATGTTTCTCAGCATAGGGAAGGCTTAGGATGTAATTTATGGCTGGAGTATTCTTTGGCAGTATCAAGCTGAGAACTTCTTTCCTGTTCCCAATACACGTAAAACACTGCTTTCCAACTAGCTGGCTGTCCAAGTAGCTGGGATAGCTTCCAAGGAGTATGAGTAATTTGTGATACCAGGAAGCAATTTAAGGGAAATCGGGAGTTGATTATATATTAAATCTGCCTTTAGCCAGCAAAAATCAAGAGAACCAGGGGTTTAAAAAAATTAGCCAAAACCTGGAAGTCTTTTTCCAATAAAATACTCTTGTTTTTATTAAGGAATTGACTTACCTATATACATTTCCTTATTATCTATTATTTTAATGGTTATCCTACTTCCCTTTGATTTCTTTGCATGAAAAATATGATAACACTGGAGTGAAAATATGTATATGTTTAAATAATTGCTCATCTAAAAATATATACTGCAATCTATTTCCCCAATACTGTATGTGTTGAGATCCAACCTTTATTTTTATAAGAAAATAAAGTATATCAATAAATAAATAACTGTAGCTCAAAATCAAACACTTAATGCTCTGCTATTTGAATTTGGTGACTAAATTGCTGTTTAATTATGGGTCCTTTGATTTTGTCAAAATTTGCTTGTTAAGTACTCTGTGAGTTACTGATACCAGAAAAAGGACACTGGTGAAAAATTGCTGGGATATTGTTTTCTGGAAGATGTGTCTTTTGAGGATGGAATCATGCTATATTCATGCAAAGAGTCCTAAAGCTCAAACACCATTTCTGGGGTAACAAGAGAACTTAACACCAGTTGGAATCTAATATACTAATTAGTTTTTCAAGTCAAATTTTTAGCAATAATTTTTTGTGGGGGGCAAACTGTGGGAGGGAAACTATTTTATAAGGAGACACACACAGGCATCTTTCTGGGCACTGTCTATGAAATAAAAGGCTCAAGTATCAATGAATTGAGAATTCTCTTTCCTTACTACTTTGCTTTATAATTTAGGCATTTTTTCTTTGTTATTTTAAGAGGAAGATAACCATAAAATCTGAGCATCTGACATTAAAAAAAAAAAGATTCACTCTTTAAGTCTGTACATTCCCATTTCCTTTAATTGAAGGCCCATCAATTTTTTTTCCAATTCTAGAAGCTTTAATTATTGTTCTTCATCTTCATATACATCCCCATATACCCACAAATAGCATTTCCTATAACTTACAGAGCTCTGAGTTAATATTTTCTGCATGGAGAAGACACAGACTTTTCTAATGATAAAGATTTCCTATTTAAAATTTATTTAACAATGAAAATAAGAAGGAATGGGTAAATTAGAAATCATCAAATTCATTTTCTCATCAACTTGTCTGAATTACATTATATGGTAATTAGAAAAAACCCTATAATGCTCAGGCAACAGATACCTCCCCTGACTAGGGTTCCCTGATATAAAATACATATTTTGGGAAAGCTCAGATTCTTCAGAATATTTAGCATAATGGTGTGCTAATTTTTAATCTAACCTTTAGATGTCCAGCTTCCTTTGATTGCAGGTTTAATCCAATTATTTTCACAAACAATGATGGTTAAAATTGAGGTGAGATGAACAACAAAGAACACTTTGTGCATTTAGAATGGCAAATTCAGAAAGAGCTGATTTTTAACCAGGATAGAACACTTTTTTTTTCCAGATGCGTGTTGAAGTTTCTGTTACTCTAATAATAATAATAAGAGCTAGCATTTATTTAGTTTTTTAAAGTCTGAAAAGTGCTATACAAAAACCTTATTTAATCATTACAACAATTCTGGAAGGTTGAGGCTATTATTATTGCCTTTTTTTCAGATGAAGAAACTGAGGCATATAGGGATTAAGTGATTTGCCTAGAGGCACAGAGCTAGTAAATGTCTCAGGTTGGACTGGAATTCAAGTCATCCTGACCAGGCCCATCACTTTATATGGTGCATCAATCTCACTCTAATGATATAGTTGACTTGAAAAAAAAAAAAAGCTGCATATTTTGACTACGTGGTACATGCTGACAATTGGTCGTTTTCAAAATCTTTAGTATATTGACAAAGATAAATATAAGATGATTTTTGAAAGTCACAAGATATTTTGCTTTGATCTATTATGTGATTCACTCCCAACCTCTCAATCATGCTCAAATTCTTCAATATAACCTTCAGCTCTATGATTTTAGATGTTATTGATCATCTGGAATTAAAAAAAAAAACTACTTGATGGTTTGTGTCTCTTTTCCATTACTGCCAACAGGATTAACTACTTTCAAACAAAAGCATGCACATGGAATTTGTTTATATTGGCTTTGAAAAGACCAATTAGTAAAATGCCTATCCATTTTAAGAATTTTTAACGGGATAACTTTCATAGATCATATCTCACTATTACTGGGACATATATGAAACATTTGTTTCCATGCATATAAATAAAAAAAATGTTTGAAGTACAAATATATCCATTAGTTATAGCATAGTAAGTATGCATTATGCTTGTAAAATCAAACATCCATTTTTATGACTTAATTAGGTTTGATAATTAAAGTATTCTATTATCTGACATGAGCAGGATTTGGTTAACCAAGTACTCTGGTTAATAGAGAATTGTGATACATATAGATATCTATATCTATATCTATATATCATAACTGCATTTCTCATTTTTAGACCTCAGTATAATAAATGTATTAGTGTACACTGGACTTGGTTTCTTCTCCAAAAGAAAAAAGAAAAAGAAAGAGGATCTGTACCGAAACATTTTGAAATTTATCTGTACATGTAATCATTGTTAAAAAACATATCCCCAAAGTGAATAACTATATCTAAATTATCTCCCTGTTCCTACATCCTTTTATATAGTATGTTTTAAATCAATTTAACTAGCGAGGCTGTTCTTTCCTAAACAAAATGCCAGTAGTTAACATGAAAATCATATTGCTATGCAATTAAGGAAGTCTGGATTTGTGAACTGGGTAAGAAAGTATCATAGAAGAAGAATTTTAGAGCTAATGAATTTTAGAAATTAGATAGCTTAAGACTTCTTTAGAAACAAAGAAACCAAAGCACAGATTTTCTGAAGAATATTCACAACATTTGAGAGGATTAATTTGTAAAACTGTCCTTTATGCCCTCCTAGCCACACATATCATTTGGAAGGATGGTTTAAATAAGACATAGTCCAGTTTTTCACTTATTTGACCAGCATTATGGCATAAAAAGATAATTTTTAATGGGAAATAATTTTCAACTCTAGATTTTAACAGAATTCTTAGATGTTCAAATTACTATTTGAATTTTTCCCATGAAATTTTGTTTTGATACATTTCAAAAACTTAAATCTAGCGTAACTTTTTTATTAGTAATGATGTAATATATTTAAGGGTTTCCAATTGGGAGAGGCAAGGTAAATGTTTGTCTTTAGAGCTCGACAAAACTGTATGTATATAAGCCATCATACATTTTGAGAATTTCAGCTGCTTCAGTAGCTTGTTTAGTGTGAGGGCAATGGTACTGATTAGTAGAATGAAACTAGTGCCATCTCGTGGTCTAAATTGAGATAGAACATTGAAACTTCAGGTATTCAACATTTATTGAATTCCCACTAGACAGCCAGTGATAGCTAGGTGATGCAATGAGTAATGAGCCGGGCCTTTTCATCTTCCTGAGTTCAAATTTGACTTCTGTATGACCCTGGGCATGTCACTTAACACTTTTTCCTTCGATTTTTTCATATGTAAAATGAACTGGAGATAGAAATGATAAATCACTCCAGAATCTCTTCCAAGAAAACTTCAAATAGGGTCATGAGGGGTTAGACATTACTGAACAAAGATTGCAGGCACAGTGTGTGGGACTGATGGAAAAAAAAGGAAAAACAAAAATCCTCAAAACTGCAACAGTCCCTACCCTGAAGATGTTCCCCTACTGGGGAAACAGCATGAACACAGATGAGCAAATAATAAATATATACAAAGTATGTGCAAAATAGTATTGTTGGGAGTAAAGAAGGACACTATAACTAGGGAGGGTGTTCTAATCAATAGCCATTTTAAATTACCTACTATGTGTCAAACACAGTACTAGACACTAGGGTACAAAGACAAAAACTGAAGAATTCCTCAAGAAGATTACATTCAAATGGAGACATCATATATGTAGATAAATATCTAGATCTTCATATGTATATGTCTCTATATGTTTATATAAAATACAGATAAAGCAATATAAAGTAACATTAAAGAAAAAAGGCACTACTCAGAAAGGCTACAGGCACAAGGTTGACAATTGAGCTGAGTCTTGAAGAAAATCAGGAATTCTAAAAGGCAAAAGTGAGGAGGAGTTTTTAATGAGAGTGAGACATAGCCAGTGCAAAGGCTATTTCCAAAAATGGAAGATAGAAAGTCAAAATGAGAGTAGCAAAGAAAGTTAGTTTGGATGAACTGTTAAATTTGAGCTACTTGTAACAACTGAACTGAGGACTTCCTGGGTTCGAAAATTTTTTAAAGGAATAGTTTTGATCAGTTTCTCTTATCCATTTCAAATTCTTCATTTCATTGAGAAGCAAATGCTTCTACCAATAACAGATTTTGTAGTAATCCAAGTGTTCATATTTTAGGGGAAGGGGGCAGGGGGAGACAAAGAAATTTGTTTACAAGACTGAAATGTCCAAAAGAGATTTGTCACCGAATATTCTTTATAGCTACCTAGAGATGAGGATGGGATGCTGTAGGCTTACAAATCTGCATCCAAATATTAGGCAGTTCACCAGATTGGATAAAGTGGAAACTTCAAAGATAGCTTTTCCTCCTTCTTTCCTTTCTTTCTTCCTTCTTTCCTTCCTTCCTTCCTTACTTCCTTCCCTTCTCCTTTCCTTCTTCCTTCCTTCTCTTTTTTCTTCTTTCTTTCTCTTTCTTTTCCTCTCATTCTCTCTTTTTTTCCGTTCAAAAATCTCATTTCTGATGTATGCTTTAGATGTTCCCTTCTTCCAGGCTATTTATGATGGAGAACAAGGTACTATCTGCTAAATCTACTTCCAGATCCATGCTTTGGGATCTTTAGTTTTTAATTAATTTTTTTTAGTTGACAAGAAAATTATTCTCCTCTCTCCTATCCCCCTCCTAATAAAAAGAAAAGAAAACCCTTACAACACATACTCATAGTCAAATAAAACAGACTCCCACATTGGCCATGTGGGATCTTTAAGTAAAGTAATTGATTGAAGAGAAAAGAGTATGAAACTTCTCTGTTAGCTTAAAGTTAGCTAACAAAAAGGATAGAAAGGCTTCATGTGTGATGCCAGATATTGTGGACCTGTCTAGCCACAGGTAGACAGGTTGTTACTGGAAAAAATAATAAGTTGGGAAAAGATAGCTTCTCATCTAATTTTAGAAGTGAAACCAAGGCAAAAAAAAATTAACTTTTACAGAATGCAAGCCAAGAATCTTGCAAGGGCAAGGAGAATGATCTAGGATTATTCAGCCAGTCAAGCAATCTGAGGCATTATAGATGTGTCTATCTGTCTGTCTCTCTGTCTATCTACCTATATTTATCTATTTAATCTTGAGAGCTCCTTATAAAATATTACCCTAGATTCCTTAGACTTAAGGGAGAACTAAACTTTTAATATTTTATCTCGGGCCTTATTTATTGTTATATCTATGTGTAAGGATGCATATACATATATTTATCCAGTAGGAAGAAATATTCTATCATATATATTCTTCATAGTTGAGGAAAGATAATACTTGCAGTTACAAAATTCTAGAAAAGGAAAACTCTATACATAAAATAAGAGGTATGGAACTATAAACACCAAACCCTGTAGAAAATATCACAGCAGTTAAGGTTATTAGCCCTGCCACAAATGTAAGCTCCATGGAGGGGAATGATGTATAACAAGAGTAAATAAGTAAGATAGAATTAGTTTGGAAAGGATTTTAAGTGACAAACAGAGAAGTTTCTATGTGGGAGACATAGTCAGGCCTATGCTTTAGAAAAAAATCACTTTGGTGGTTGTAAGGAGCATGGATTGGAGTGGAGAGGAACTTGAGAGAGAGATCCATTAGGAGACAATAGTACAGGTAAGAGATAATGAATGGAAGCTGGTATTAGAAGAGTGGTTGTGTTGTGAATGGAGAGAAGGAGACATAAGTGAGATAGTATGGAGATAGAACCCACAAGATCAGAAAATAACTCGTGAGATCTTTGACAAGGTCCAGGAAACTAGGAATTCCAAGAGGAAGAGGTAAGGAAGAAAACCATTCCAGGCACATAAGCAAAGGGATGGAAAAGAAAGTGCAGTTTGATTTAAGAAATATTAATGTGGCATCCATGTGGGATATCACTTAGTGTTAAAGGCAGTCATTGCAATAGTCTAGGTAATAGATAATGACGACCTGAACTAGGGTGACAAAATTTAAAGAATTTTGAAAATGTTGAAATAAAAATTCTCAAATAGAATAATAATAGCTAGTATTTAAACAGTGCTTTAAGGTTTTGAAATTATTTTTACTTATGCTATTTCATTTGATTCTTATGAGAACTCTTTGAGATAAATGCTAATATTATCCTCACTTTACAGATAAAAAAAACTGAGACCAGAGAATTTAACTGGTTTGCCCAGGGTCACTAGTAGCTAATGTCTGAAAAAGGAAGGAAGGAAGGGAGGGAAAGAGGGAGAAAATTATTTCTCAAGTGTCTACTAGGTGCCAAGCTCTGTGATAACTGCATTGTAAATATGATCTCATTTGATCCTCAAAAAAACCTGCAAGGTAGGTGATAGTATTATACCCATTTCCTTCTCCAGTAGAGAGGAGAAAAAAAAAAGAGGGAAATTTACATAACTTTATTATATATTTAAGGGAAATAACAAATTATTCACAATGGATTTGCATTTTCATGTTCAATCATTTTTTTTGTTAGTCTATGTTACAGAAATGCTTATTTTATTCCATAAATTTAAAAATAAATAAATGAGGGTGATGATAATGGAATGTGTAACAATGCCCAAAAAAGAGTGCTATGGGAATCAAATCAGTCAGTTAACAAGTATTAGTTGGACAACTAATACAAAAACAACATGTTTATATAGTACTTTAAGATTTTCCAAGCACTATATAAGTAGACTTTCCACATAACAGCCCCTATGAGTTAGGTAGGATTCAGTTTATGCCAGGACATTGCTAAACACTATTTTGTGACTTTACTTTTCTGTACATAAACCTAAACTTGAAAGTTTATACAACTGATCTCTTTTAATAGAAATGTAGGCACTATGGATATTGCAGTCTTAGAGATTTAAACACTTTCCTAACCTTGTAAGCTTGCCAAAGTTTGTGATTTCTGATGAATAGATAGTAATCTCAACAATCCACAAAAAGAAATATATTTTAATAAGTTTTTATTGATTATTCCTACATTACTTAGATTTTCACCTCTTTTTTTCCTTTTCCTCTCCCCAAAAGCTATCCCTTATAACAAAGCATTTTTATAAAAGAAAAAGTAAAACTGGTCAACACAAAATATTCTAACATTATGGGCAGTGTTCCATAACCCATGGCTGTGAACCTCTGCAAAGGAGTAGGGAGAAGAGTCTTATCAACATCTCTTCACTGAGGCCAATTTTGTCTTTGTAATTTCTCAACATTCAGTTTTAATGGTTTCATTGATGTTCTTTCATTTAGATTATTCTAGTCATCGTATATATACACATATATAATATATGTAAGTCTTTCCATGATTCTCTTTATTCATCATGCTTTTTTTCTTAGGGAGACATTCCATTACATCCAGGTTCCACAATTTGTTTCATTATTCTCTGTTTGATGGGCATCTATTTTGTTTTCAGATCTTTGCTACCACAAAAAAATGGCTATTATAAATATTTTGCTGCTTATGGAATCCCTTCCCTTTAATGTCATAGACTTTGGAGTATATGCCCAACAGTGGAATCTTTATATCAAAAGATATCAAACATTTTAGTAACTTTTTGCATGATTCCAAATTGCTTTTCAGAATGGTTGTACCAATTCATAGTTCCATCAACAATGCCTTAATGTACCTGTCTCTCTACACTCCTCCAAGCTGACTATTCCCATGTTTTGTGTCTTTGCTAATTTGCTGGTAAGAGGAAAACTCTCAGAGTTGTTTTGATTGATTGGCATTTCTCTTGGTGATTTGGAAAATTCTTTCACATAGTTAATAGTTTTCCATTTTTCTTCTGAGAAGTTTGCTCAGATCTTTTCACAGTTTTTTATTGTGAAAAGTCTTTGAGCTATAGTTAGCTGTTTATATGGCTTGATATGAAATCCTAAGTAGAAATATATGACACCAATATTAATAATGGTTTGGAAAGCGCTTTGAGAACCTTGAATGTAAAGCATAATCATAATATGAACAAGTTACTCAAATATGGCAATCTATGGCAACTCAATGTCCAGAATTTAGTTAAGCTGTCCCAATTTAAAAGTCCATTTCTACGTGAGAAAAAAATTCTCCATCAAATCATATGTTCTGATTTTAATTCAGAAAATATGGTTACCAAAATTGTAAGACAAACCACTGGACTCATGTAAATGGCTCTTTTAATTCTTTCATGTGTTTTAGTGAAACAAAATACAGGTGTTATCCTTATTTTCAGCTTTGAATTTCAGTTTAAGTATAATTGAAAATATGTTGTTTTTCTATTTCTACTCTAGAAAGCATCGTCATTCATCAATTACGGATGAACTCTAGATGAAAAACACCACCAAGAATATATTTTGTGTGTGCATCTCCTTTGAATCCCAGTTGGATGAATATTTCTTCTGCAGCCCTTTGCCATCACCATGGTCTTCTATGCTACTGATCACTAAAGGAAATAATTTACTACTTCTAATGAATGTTTGGGAAGGGGCTAGAATTTTAAAGCTTTTAGGTTCCTTGCTAATATGGAAATTGGTAACTAGAGCAATACATTCTCTCTGACAACTGAATTTCATTCTCCTATTTGCCAAGCTTTCAGGTCCATGGGCACATGCTTGTATTTGTTGTTATTTACAATGTAATTTATTTTTAAAGTATACTTTGTAATGTGATTTTTCCATTTTCATAGTCAATGGCACATGGAATTGGTGAATATATTATCACTTCCTCAAAGTGTTGATATTTTATTTTCAAAATGATAAAGAAATGTAATGCCTTTTTTTCTTTTGATTGAGCTAGATTATTTTTAAGGAAAACAAGAAATAATATTCTGTGCAATTTCCCAGGATAAATTTGTAGATATGACTTAAGAAGCACAAGATCCTTAAAGGGGACTTATTTTTTTACCTAGTGCTGTGGTTCTGAATGTGATTCAATACTAACAAATAATAGTTATGGAATATGTTCTGATTTACAAATTTGATTTAAAATATTTTCCAGTATTTGTGGAAGCTGCTGTTACTTTAATATGTTCTTTGCCAAAACCCCAAATTTTATGCTAATCATACTAGGAAATGATACACAATTGAAATGTGGGAGCTTACCCTGACATTAACCTGATATATTGTAACTTAAAAGCCAATAAAGGCATATTCCACTTAACTTGGTTCTGTGAAAATATGATTTAAGGCAGAGCAACATTAGAAGGGGGGAAAGAATGTCACGGCTGCTGAGATTTCAAGCACTAGTTTAGGCTGGATCATTTCAAACCAACTGATTTATATCTCAGGGCAATGGCTGGACAATTTTATATGAGGGTTTCTCAATGTTATGATTGGGTTTGGTTACAGCACATTATTGATATTGCAAAGTTACATCTGTCAGGGCATGGTTACACAAAATATAAGCCTGTAGTTTCAGACTGATAATTGAAATGTTTTCCTACTTGCAGTATGTAATAAGTATAGGCAAATATAGGTAAAAAGGCACTGTGTGCAGCTAGCCTAGCCTTAGTGAGGTCAGGATTTTGTTATATCCTCAGAGCTTATCATATATGAAAGTTTGAAGATGAAAAGTGACCAACATTGATGAAAAATAAATTAAGCACAGTTGCTATCCATTGATGGCTTTTGGGTTGAATAGATGATTATCGTGACAAATTTTTATGAACTATTTTAAAAGTTGAGTGACGTGATTTCTAAAGCCAGACAATGTACCTTACTGAAATCTCATTGTCAGAGCTGCTGTTGAATTTAGTTTTACATGAAAATATGCTCTAAAATTTACTTGAAGTGATGGGATTTTTGTTTTTCTTTGACTTTTGTCAACAGCTCTGTAACAAAGCATAATATCTGGGAGCAATATTAAAGGAGAATGAACCTGACAAATTAAAAATTGATATAAACATATTTCTAATTTTATCTATACATATTATGCAAATAATAAAATATTACATTAAAGAAAACCTTATTTTCAGTACCAGAAGGATGATGAAATCAACACAAGTAATACTGTGATGAGATTATTTCCTAAATTTTCAAAGCAAGGATCCAAATATAATATTATGATATTATGGACTTGAAAGAAGAAGCCCTTGCTAAGTTTGAAGAGAAGTGAATTCAGAAATTCTATGACAAGCACAGATTTTCCCTTTATGTAGATTTAGAGAGTGAATAGTTGTGCCTTATAAAAAAACAAGAGAATCACATTCATTATATATTATATTATTAGATGGCCATGTTTTATGTTTAAATAATTTTGATTTTCACAAAGAAAAAGGAATATTATTCATTAGTTTTGGTCTAAATAACTGATAGCATTGCCATAACATAAGATTTTGGACTGCTGATCAAAAAATAATATTGCTCATATATATGAAGTTGATATTATTACAATTTGTTTTCTAAGAAAGTTGAATTATAATGACATTACAATTTCAGAAAAACTATGTAATGTTATATCTGGGGTTTATGATTAAGTGCCTTTTTCTCAAATGCTTATACCTCTGATACAAAAATTTGCTCTACAATGAAATCTTGCGTTCAATCAATTTAATAGCTCTTCTCCTCTACCTTTATCTAATAAAAATCACAGATTTGAGGGCCTTTCCAAATACTATGGAATAATGATAAAAAGAACAAAATTTCAAATAGTTTTCAAATATTGTCACAAAACACTGACTTTTTACAGAAATGCTATAAGCAATCTATTATATTTTTACCTAAAATGATTGTTTTCCTGCGATATTTGGAATGCACTACATTATCTCAAAAGAAGAAAGGTTGAGAATAATGGCTATAACCGGAGATAATTTAGTTGAGGTTTATATTTCTATCCATTCTATGATGAAAGCTTCTATATCTCAAATTGGAATCTGAAAGCAAGAGAATTGACCCTGACATATTAATTTAAAAATTGAATATGTGTAACAAGGTACAGAATTAGCAAAGATGAGAAAGCTTTATACAGTGAAATGTATAACAGTAGGATCCATATTTATGAGATTATAGATTTAGAGCTAGAAGGAGTCTTTGAAGCCATCCAGTCCCATGTATTCAGCATAAGACCAAACAAGTTCATGAATATATCAACCTATAACACCCTTGTTTAGTATCCAGGTTATCTTTATGCAATCCCTTTTCCCACCTCTATCCTTACAACTGATAATATGAATAATGCCCTTTGCTAGAAGTCTTTCTGGAATACCCCCAGATAAGTTCTTAATCATGAGTATTCATCAGGCTATCTATGTTTATTCTTATTACAATAGCTCCAGAAACTTCAATCGTTATTGCTGGCATAGAGAGGACATTAGTGGTTCAAGTTGTTATTGTTATCAAAATTGTTATTGTCTAGTTCTGTGTTTGTAGCAACCCTAAGAGGGCAGGTGATATGCTGAAAAGTTGAAATTCTCAACTGTGGCAGGAATAAAGATAGGAGGGTAACTGGCAATAGAAGGATAATAAGTTAAGTCTCCTTAAGAATATTTGTGCCTCAGGCTGCAAGTGTCCAAGGGTCACAAAATCTGTTATAAGAATTCCATCCTAATAATCATCAGACTAGATAATAATCCTTTAAAAATTGAATGCTCCCCCAATGGAATTATATCAAACTTTTGACTTCATATCACCAGAAGCTTTTTTCTTACCAATGAAACATTGCTGAAATCAATCCACTGTTGTACTTAATTCACTATATAAGATATTACAGAAAAAAATATCCTGAAATAATTCCCTGTAGCTGCCCCCAATATATTGATAATGTTTTTATGACATTAGTAAATTTAGCAAATAAACCAAATTTCAGAATGATAGCCCTAATTACCCACATGTGAAGAATTTATGACAGGACTTAGCCTTAGGAAATTATCAATTTGAAAGAAACATTAACCTGAACTGATTATGCAACATAATATCTTAAGCATAAATAGAAAAACCTTGATCTGAAAAGAATTTCATAACCACCTAAAAATACCATGTTTATAAGTCAAAGAAAGAAAAATATAAGAAGAAAAAAATCATAATAAACCCATAAAATAGGGGATTTGGAGAAATCAATCTTGTTTTTCAGACTTTTAATATTTGTATTTTTCGGATTCCAAAGCACTTAGCCCATAACTCTCTGATTTCACAAAAGCTATTTTATTTTATTTTTTACTTAGAAAAATACTATAGGTTCATTCATTTTGAACCGAAACATTCAAAGTGTCATAATATGCTACATTTATTCTCCAGTGTTATTTCTTGTATATTATTTGGGAATTTTATCTTATTATTTGTGGATTTGATTTTTCAGCCCTGTAATTTTATAGTCTATATTTTGATTTAAAGAATTTAAGCTAGATTCTTCCACAAAAAGAGGCTTATAATATGCTCAAATATGTTATTAAAATTTGTGGCAATTTAATGTACTATCGGAAAAAATATATCTGAAAACATTTGAAAGTACACTTTATTTTCCTAATACTTATAATACAATGTACACTTAATATTGCTTCCTTTGAATTGTATTAATTGAAAGGTTAATTATTTTCATATGAAACCTATTAAATTGTGCACATATACCTATCTTTTATATGAATACAATATCCTGCCTTAAATTCTTCACTGTCTATTGAATTTATTTAACTAATTAATACATTTGGAGAGTTAATTATAAAGTTAACAGTACCAGTCAAAATCTCACCAGTGTGGGAAAAATAAGGTTTGTAAAATAAATGCATTGTGCAATATTCCTTTTGAGTTGAAACAAACCATAGAAAATAAAACCATGTTTTAAATTAGTACAGAGCCTCTTCTTCATTTAAAATATAGTGTTTTTTTTCCTTTTCCAACACACTAACTTGCACTTAGCTTCTCCCTGATAAACTACTCCAGATTCATTCTGTAAGTCTGATCTGCTTATAGACCACAGTTCACAAGCACCAATCAATGTGCTTACTTTTACTAGTCAGATAGAAAACAGTAGTTCAGCAGGAAAGAATTTAAATAACATAGTAAGAAAAGCAGCAATAAAACATTTCCCAAAATATACACAGGACATACTCTTCCCAAAACACACATACCATCATTAAAAAGAGTGTATATACCTTGAAAATGTAAAGAACCAATACATACCATCAAAGTTGCTGGGAATCTAAGACCTCATGGATGTCACTATGCTATTTCAACTGGTTTTAAATGGTGAATGGTTTCTCCTTGGAGGTGTTCATGTTTATTGCTGGGTTTTGCTTCTCTGGATACTTTGCTTCTAGATGCTAGTTACAACTGTTCTTAGTTGAGGTATGATTTATTCTCCACAAAAACAAGACAGGGCTCTACCATTTGTCATTTAGCTTACAGCCCTGATACTTAAAGTTCTGATGTTTTAGGGAGGCAAACTCTTCACGTACTTGATATCAAACTAAGGAAAATCTTTCATAAGTAATCCTTCATAAAGAAAGGGGGATCTGTCATTCATATAAACTCATTTAAGGTCAGCTTTCTTCTCCAGATGAACAGTGTTAGCCTTGAGAAATTAAGTTTTTTTTTGTTTTTTGTTTTTTTTTTAGAACAGAAAGAAGTTATCAAGCTAAGTAGAAATCACTGGCATTCAGTCTATGTTTCAATGTTCTGGATCTAGGTCACTTTGTCTCATACAGCTATGACTTATGCATAGAAATGTTCATGCCCCTCTTTGTTTTAGGATATGAATATAATTTGAGGAAAAAAAAGGCTAAGTGAAGGAAGCAAAATCATTTTCTCCACTCACTTAGCCCATATTTCTGCATTTGTTATGTAAAAATAGACAGCAACAAGCTTCTAATGCTTTGAGCCACCTTATTTAAAAAAAAATGCTTTTCTAACTCCTTCAATGTCTTACTTATTCAGATATATCCCCCTAATCACGAAACTGAAGCAAAACTATAACAGGTTTGGCAGGTAAAGTTAGTCTAACCTCAAAGGGCTTCAGATTCAGATAGTAAATGGTGTTTAATGAATGCACACAAGATACAGAACACTGTGGGAAAATACAACAGAAATAGAATCCATTCCTTTTAAGGATTCATATTCAATCTAGTTGAAAAGAATGAACACATGAAAACAAATTAAGAACATGCCAGAAATTAGATTAAAAACCAGATGTTCCAAAGCACCAGAGAAAACAAAATAAAAGTGATCAGCATTACAATATTGGGTATTAATAAGACTTGAGAAAGAGCAGAATTCTTCTGCTGTTATAAACTTATCTTCTGCATTCCAATTGTGGTGAGTAAAAATTCAATAAAGGTAGAGTAAGGCATGTATTTTCCGAGCAAGATAACAGTTTATTAGCTGGGTAGGAGCTTGCCAATAGAATAGTTCTAATGACGGCCTCAATTAGTTAAAAGACTCAAAGACCATGATGCAGCTCCTTCTTGTAAGCATAGAGCAAAGTACAAAATAGGATAGGTAAGGAAATAATTCAATTGGTTATAAGATTAGTTACATCAGGGATTTGGGTACTGGTTATGTGACTAAGAGAACAATATGATTACATATTGTAACAATATTTATTAGTTGGAAGAACATGATTAGTTGGAACTTGGGAATGAAGGGCCAGAAACAACCCCCTCTTCTGTAGTTAAGAAATGTTCACTGTTTGAGTCTACCTGTAGGTCAGAGGTAGTAGGTATCATGACATCTTGAAGGATAGTTTAGTGGTATATAGTATTAAACCAGACTTTCTGATATCTATCCATATTGTTCAAGGATAGCAGGTTTCCTTGAGGCAAGAATACAACAGAGATTAGCAGATTTAATATTTTACAGATCAATGGAATTTCTGAACTAAATTCAGAGTCAAAGAGCCATGGCTTAGCATTAACAGCATAGAATGAAGTAAAATATAAATTAGAAAACCAATTTTTTTAACTATTATCACCAAATTATATAATTACATTGACTATACACCTTAGATTTTCCAGGATATTCCAGATATAAAGTATTCCCTCTTGTATGTATAAGCCATCATAACACCCCAGGAACTCCTATAGGAGTTAATTATAATTAGGCAAATAAAATAAATGAATCAAGGTTCAAGTGCTTTCAGAAATGTGTGTATACAAGTCCCTGCTTCTATAACAATGCCTAAGTGCAGAATATATGTGTGATGTGTTCACAAAAATGATAGCATACTCTGGAAAATGGGGGAAGTTGTGATGATTAGTTGTAACATATTACTGAAGTCTGCAAATGCTATACTTCATACTTTTGCCTGAGTCATTATGACCTCAAGTAAAGACAACTGACTATATGTTCTGTATGATCATATGTAAATTTAGATTCTACTCTTACTTTTTTTTTTTTTTTTTGCTGAGGCAATTAGGGTTAAGTGAATTGTCCAGGATCACATACCTAGGAAGCATTAAATGTCTGAGGCTGCATTTGAACTTAGGTCCTCCTGACTTCAGGACTGGCACTCTATCTGCTGCACCATCTCTGCTCTTACTCTTAACTCTCTTTTCATTTCCCCTCCAATGCAAAAATCTAAAAGGATATCTTTCAACAGAAAAGTACCTTCTTACTTTTTAGGCTCATTTTAGGTTATTTCATAGGATAAATTGTATATTTTATATACATATAAATTGTATAATGCTGTTGCCTCAATTGCTGTCCAAATATGGAACTTAAAGAAACTATCCATTCTTGCAGTAGAAATGGTGGAAATGCAAATGAATTATAGAATAGAAGGAGAATTTTAGTTTTAAAAGAATCGTTAGAATTGTCTAGATCAGCCACATTTTTTAATAGGAAGAAGAATTCTAATAGAAGTGAAATGATTTGTTCAATATTACATAGCTAGCTTGTGGCAAATCTGGAACTAAAACACATCTAATGACATCTAAATCAGTGATCTTTATATCATATTCATTTAACAAGCATTTTTTAAGTGATTACTAGGTACTGGGCACCATATTAGATACCAGTATCGAGGCAATGCATCCCACTTTTGGATAGCATTAATTGTTGGAAAGCTCTTTCTTATATCAAATCTAAATCTGCCTCTGAAGTAGTCTGGACGCTCTGAGTCTTACTAGAAAAAGTAGAGACAAGGAGGCAGAAAGCTAGAGTGACTGATGAATCACTATGTATCTTACTCCTAATTGTTATATTGTGAAAGTTCTTTATATATGTACAAAAGGGGAAGCTAGATGGTGCAATGGACAGAGTGGTAGGCCTGAAGTTAGGAAGTCATCTTCACAGTCTAGCTGTGTAACTCAGGACAAGTCACTTAATCCTTTTGATTTCACAAAGATTCAGACATGATTAAACAACAATGTCCATAGACTGGTGCATTTGAGAAAGGTTTAGCTCCCTTTGCCCTCCAGTGCATAAAATGGCTTTTGTTGTTCAGTTATGGATGACTTTTCATGACTCCATTTGGGGTTTTTTTTGGATAAGATACTGGAGTAGTTTGCCATTTCCTTCTCTAGCTCATTTAACAGATGAGGAAACTAGACATTAGGCAAATAGGATTAAGTGACTTACCCAGGATCACATATATAGTAAGTGTGTGAGGTCAGATTTGAACTCTGAAAGATTCCTCCTGATTCCTGATTCCAAGGATTCTTCCTGATTCCACTTTTAGTGCTCAATCCACTATATTACCTTCCTGCAGAACTAAAGTCACTACTAATTAGTCTGCAATTTTATGTTAGAGTCAGTTCTATTCTGTGCAACTACCTTGCCTCTTAGAGACCAGAAACAGCTGAATTTTGGATGGTCTGATCAGAATAATCAGAATTCTTTTTTGTGTGTATCACCAGTGATTTGTACCTTACCACTAAACACGATACTTAGATTTAAGGAAAGAGGAACTATGTTTCCATTCCTTGAGACCTAAAACTGGACTAACAGGCTCCTTGAAACCTTCACCTATTGCTAATAGTTCTGTTCATCTAGGAGAAGCAGAACAAATAACCTCTCTGAACACATAATAGCCCTTCAAATACTTGAAGGTAATTATACCTGTCTTCCTAAGTGCTTTCTTCTCCAAGATAAATATTTTCGTTTCTTTTAACTAATTCTCATGGGACACAATCTTGAGACCATTCATCATTCTGATTGCTTTACTCTGTATATTTAACTTGTTAATGTTCTTCCTAAATAATGGCAGCCAAAATTGAACACAAATCCTCAAGTATAATTTGATTGAGGTGTGGTACAGCAGAAATATCACTTCTGTTCCCCAGACCTGGACACAATCCTCTCTTTATATAGTTTGAGGTTGTGTGGGGTGCAGAGACCTCAACCAAATTGACTACTTGGAGACTTCTCAAAGTGAAGGTAAAAGGTTTATTAGAATCTCGAGAGAAGCCCGCAGTCCCCACTCCTGGACAATCAAGAATAAGGAGTGCCCACTAGGAGCTGAGAAACATAGGTTAAATAGACAAGCATTGCCCAACCCCTCCCCCAAAACCCCCTTATGAAAAGCTTTTGTCTTGATTGGCTCTTTTAGTTATTTTCCCCTGTATTGTAGGTGGAGTGATTATGGTTGACTAAAAATGAGGTAATGCAAGCAAAAGTTTCATTATTCTAAAATTAGATGACTTCTAGGAAATTGAAACTTAGGCCTTGAGACTGTGGCCCAAGGCTTTCTAGGAAATTGATATTT
>JAJPUD010000581.1:128706-177167 GCA_023553655.1 Myrmecobius fasciatus
TTAGGCCTTGAGACTGTGGCCCAAGGCTTTCTAGGAAATTGATATTTAGGCCTTGAGACTGAGGCCCAAGGCTTCACGTACTTTAGCAGATAGTCTCTGAGAAACCACAATATCCATTCCACACAAGGTTGAATTAGCTTTTTTTACTATCATACTATTCTTCTGACTCACATTGACTTTTCAGTCCTCTAAATCTCTCAAGTCTCTTTTAAAGAAATTGTTTAGCCATATCCCTTCTAGACTTTATATTTATTCTTATTAACATTAATCTTATCTACATTTGGACCCAATACTCTAGCTAGACTATTGAAAATTTTTTCAGATTATGATTGTTATTCAATGTTTCAGCTATTGCTACTAGTTTTGGATCATGTCCAGGTTTGAGAAATTTGTTATCTATTTCTTTGTCACTGCTAAAAATGTTAATTTCTCCAGGGCAAAGCAAATGATCACAGAGGCATTTCCACAGAGATATTCTTCAAGGTCAATATCCAACTATGGAAAAACTACTTTTTGGGTTCAGTGTTCAATTAGTTTTGAATATACTAAACTACTCTTTGAGTTCAGTGTTATTGTACTTTATCATTCCAGCTTAGCTCTCTCTGTCTTCTAAGGCTCTGGTAGGTTTCATTACAAAAGTAATGAATTACCTATGGAGGATTGAAGTGGCTAGAGTATAGAGTGTGAATGATAAGGATTGATAATTCTATAATGGAAGAAATCATATAAATTACAACAAAATCTTATTTATACTAGTTTTAATGATTTGAAATCCATGATAATTTAAAACTCTGAAAGTTATTGACATTCTTTAAAAAAAAAGGATTTTTTGGGGGGGAGGATAAAACATGGGAGGGAAGGGGAGAGATGAAACAATTATCACCAAGTTATTACACAGGTCCTTGGATAAAGGTAATAAGGTCTGAGAATGCCAGCTAGGAGAGCACATCAGTGCCCCAGAATCTTCGGGGGTAAGATGTATTATAATATGACTGGTGGAATTGTGAATTGATTCACCCATTCTAGAGAGCAATTTGGAATTACACCCAAAGGGCTATAAAACTATGCCTACCTTTTGATACAACAACATCACTACTGGGTTTGTAGTCCAAATAGATCTATTTTTTTTTAAAAGAGGGGAAAGGACCTATTAATACAAAAGTATTTTTAGCATCTCTTTTTTTGTGTGTATTGGCAAAGAATTGGAAATTGATGGGATGTCTATCACCTGGAGAATGGTTGAACAATTGTCATATGTTATAGTGATGGGATACTATTGTGCTATAAAAAAGGGCAAGCAGGATGCACTCAGAAAAACCTGGAAAAACATGAACTAATGGAAAGTGAGGTGAGAGAACTAGGGGAACATTCTATACAGCAATACTGTTCAATAGTCAACAGTGAACAACTTAGCTTTTTCAGCAATACAATGAATGATCTAAGACAATATCTTTGAAAAATGCTATCTACCCCCAGAGAAAGAGCAGATGGAGTCTGAATGCAGATCAAACCATACTATTTTTCACTTTATTTTTTTTTCCTGGCCAGTGTTTTCTTTCACAAAATGATTAATAAGGAAATGTTTTGCATGAGTTTATGTATAATCTATATCAACTTGTTTATCATATCAGGGAGGGGAAAAGGAAGGGAGGGGAGAGAGAGATTTTAGAATTCAAAAATTTTTTTAAAAATGAATGTTTAAAATTATCTTTACATGTAATTGAAGGGAGAGAGAGAAGATGCATTGTGACATATTCCTCATAATGGGATGAAAAATTTTAACAGGTTTGAGAACACTAGTGGTTTATATATAGTATTAGAATAGAAGTAATGCTAATGAATAGGAGATAGAGGAAAAAGTGAGCTGAGATAGTAAGTTGAATGAAAAGTGGGGGTACTTCCATGCCTCTTAAGGCTATATTTGCAGTCATGCAGGTATGTGCAGGTACTGTGAATTAAAGTGTAAGCACCTGGAGATTGAGTTTTCTTTTATGTCTTTAATTATTTTTAATTGGCTAATAATATCAAATTTTGAACACAGTCAACAAAAAGAAAATTTAAAAATATGAAATATGGGTAAGGTATGTACACACATTCATGCTTCCATGGATCATTAATGTCATTGTTGAGGGATACTCTGTCCAGCTGTATAGAACAAAACACATCCATAATTTCTCATTGTTTTATTGAGTCATGTCCATTTAATAGATGATCCATCCAATGTCTCATGGCTAAACTTTTAGACCTTTTGACATTTCATGAATACCAGTGAAACAGTGAACACCAGACAATCAACATGTGCTATCCTCTACTCTTATTCCACAACCAATCTGATTCATTTTCTAGACACACACAGGATCAAAGAATTAAAGCAGAAAGGGTCCTAGAAGGTTCTTAGCTCAAAGATCTTTTTTTGCATGGTTATTTCTGATCACCTACCAGTACTCTTTGTTTTAAAACCATCTTATAGATGTCCATTATTATTACTACTCAATATTGCACTAGAAATTCTAGCTTTAGCAATAAGACAAGAAAAAGAAATGGAAGGTAAAAGCATAGGGAAAATGGAAAAAAACTTATTTTTTGCAGATGGTATGATAGAACCTTAAAATTAACTTAAAAATGAAACAATGTACATGTAAATGAAACAATGTAAAATGAAACAGTAAAGTTTCAGGCTACAAAATACACCCACAGCAATCATGAGCATTTTTGTATATTACCAAGAAAATCCAGCAGGAAGAGATAAAAAGAGTTGTGTTATGGTTGAATAAGGACATTTCAGAATTCTTGAACATAGAAATGGCACATTTGTGGGTGGTGTGGCTGAGGTGGGTTGCAAGAGTAGGTCATAGGAGTGAGTAGCTTGAGGAACTGAGAGTTTAAGAAGTTTGTGAGAGATTAAGTATACATGTTGAATGTCCTAGTATGAGGACAGGAGTCAGGGAAGAGGAGAAAAAAATGTAAATTGCACACCTGGCGTCTGTAAATAGCAGCTACCAGGATTTTGATTGGGTGCTAGAGATAAATAGCATGAACCTCAAAGAAGAAGAAGTTACTGAGTAATGAGGGAGAAAAAGAATCTGAAAGTGGCAAAGGGGAACAAGGAATATTATAACTCCTCCCCCTTGACCAGTGAACTGAGGGAATAAGTGAAGGTACAGCCAGTACTAGAAAGGGAGATCAGAGAGGCTGTGTCATCAGAAGGGGAGCTAAGTTTCAGTTATAACTAGAAGATAGAAGGAGTGGGAGAGGAAAAGATTTATAATGAAAAGGAATCTGTTACCTGTGAAACAGGCAAGGTGACAGAAATGACAGAAGCTGTCAATTGGAAAGCAAGTTTAAAAGATCAAAGGATCAATCTGTTTAGCGGAGATGGCATGTCCTGAGAAGCTTGGTGAAAAATCAGTACAATTGTTGAAAGACCTTCTTGGCTGCCCATCCAGCAGATACGGCACTCTAGGAGGTGCAAGCCCAGCTGTGCTATTCCACTGGAGGCAGGAGATTTTTCCTTGCAAACTTCAAGAGATCCCTTCCTAAAGAGGGGATATCAAGGCCTTGCAGTTCTGGAGTTGACACTCGTGCCCTTACTGCCATTGTACTTTAAGTTTGTGCCCATTGTTTTCCTCTCCTGCACTCTGGGTGAGATGAAGGGAGTATATGCTCCCCGATATTTTGGGGGAAATGCTTTGTAATTACTGTCCTTTTCATGCCATTTGAGTAAATGTCTTAACTAAAGAGCTTATTGAACCTACAAGCCATTAAAGGGGAAGCACATTGGATGGTTCTTGTAAACTAATGTTTAGGAGGGCAGCCAGATTTACAGGACTATCGATAGAAACTTGGGGAGCAGTAACAATCATCCTTCTTGAGACTCAACAAGCAAATGGTGGTATAAATTGAGTGGATAATCTCCAAAGATACACATACATACATACCTGTATGTGTGTACACACATATATTGTGTGGATATATATACAAATATGTGTATATAAATGCACATATATAAACACACAACATACACACAAAACAAGTAATTTCCAGGGTGAAGGCACTAGAAATTGGAGAGATCTCTTCTATTTCTCCTAAATGATGGCCCTCAATCTCATCCTTGAAGAGAGCAAAGGATTCTCCAAGGTCAAGATGATGAAGGAGTGCATTCCAGGCAGTAAGAACACTTTGTGCAAAGGGACAGAGGCTGGAGGTGGAACATCATGTATGGGTAACAATAAGCAGTCTGGCGGGACTGGAACAGAGAGTTCAGGAAAGAACTAGATGGCCACTTCAGGGACTAATGTTGTTTCTCTTGCTTTAAAACAAAATTTGAAATCAGATTCTTACTTTTTCCATTTATGGTTAAAATTGATTTTTTAAAAATCAATATCTGTCCATGAGGAATTTTTTTAACTTAGCTTTTCTTGACTTTACAATTTAAATCTCATTAGTATTTGATGCAGAATTGCCTGATTTGACAATTGCATCTAAAGCACACAACTCTCACTAAATATGCTCATATTTATACTCCATTTCTTTCTTCTATAGAAAAGCAAAAAGGTATTTAAACAGTATTCTCTCTCTAGTACCTAACTTTGAATCTTAGAGTCTTTGGATGTTTAATGAGGAAAAAAATTGCTTATTTGTAATTTACTTTTCAGCTAAAAGATATTTGAGAAAAAAGTTGTCAGAATTGGTGACAAGGTGTTTGTCCAAAAACAAATATATAATTAGACTTTTTTCTTTCAGTGTTCTAACAACTTAAAGTCTAGAAAGAATAAGATTACTTAGCATTTTAAGGCTGCAAAGCATTTTATATTTTATTTAGTTTGGGCTAAATTTAAAATAGATATACTAAATAAGAGTCTAAGAATGTGTAAGATATGTGTCCACATGGATTAACTAAATATATAGACAGAGTTCATAGAACTGCAGAGAGGAGAAGAGCCAAGGATTGTGCCTGCAACCAGCATAATAGCTGGAGGCACTGGGATGGAAAGAAAGAGAGAGGTAAAACTCCAGGAGGGTCCTCAAGACTGGCAGCATTCCCCTAGTCTCTGGGAAGGGTATTGTGTTAGAAGTATATTTATCTGCTTTCTTCAAATGTTGTGGATGGTAGGTTCAGAACAAAAGTCACTTCTTTTTCCAACTTAACTCTCCCCTAATAAACACCAGTTACACAAAAGACGGGCACAAATAGCAAGTATTGCGTAAACACCCAATTTTCAAAGAAAAATAGCAAACAGAAATTGGAGACTTTGTACAGATTAGAAAATACCAAAGAATACAAAATAGTAAATGAGCTCTTCAACTCCTCACCTGGATCTTGGCTTGAATCAGGAGAGGGAAACCACCCCATTCCAGGAGAGATCTATTCTCAGAAGTCTTTAGAATTTCAAGGAAGTAAAATGGCATTAAGGGACTGACTCCTCACAGAGATCTGTCATGCTAATGTCTTATCTTTCTCCATGGTCTCCCTGGAATGTCCTTTGTCCATCTGTCATTCCATTCTGAAACCTGCTAAAATCCTTTTCTAGGTATGCCATCAATCTGAAGACACTTTCCCCACCCTTTACTGTCTTTGTTATCTATCCTCCATTCTCAGAGAGGATCAATGATAACAGAAAGGTGATATTTTCCTTGTATGTGAGACAGACCTGTTCAAAGCCCTCAGCCTCACTCTCTCAGTAGCATGAAAACACTCCAGATTTGGATAGAACCTAGGTTACAAAAGGACTATAGATTTACAGTTGGGAGGGACCTTAGAAATTATTCTAGGCAAATATTCTCTCTTTGAAATATTATAAAACTGAGGTCCAAGGAAATTAAGTGTCTTCTCCAAGATTACATAAGAATTAAGTAGTAGATGACAGAGTTTGTATTTGAATCTATGTTCTCTAGTTGAACGAAAGACAGGTACAAATAGCAAATACTATATGTATTTCCACTATTCACAATAATTTTTAAGAGATCACATTTCTTAGAAGAACTTAATTCCTCATTAAGATGAACAATGTTTCACATTGCTAATTTTACTATTGTGTGCTGAACCATATCAATTAGCTGTCTTTATATTACATGTCTTTAACTTAGCTATTGTCTAAAATACATCTTCATATTAAAAAAGGAACCTCTGCTTATAAAACAACTGGGACCAAATATACAACATAAATTCAACATAGTGCTGAAAGATTTTTGTAGAATACCTAGATAAATGAAACAAGTTTGGTGTGTTACTAGAATTATTTTTTTTTTCTTTTTTCATTTAGAAAAGAAAAAAATGGTAGTGGAGAGAAAGTAAGCCTTAAAGATAGAACAACTTGGATTTAAGTCCTTCTGCAAAGTCCCTCTGCTGACATACTGGCTTTGTGATCTGGGAGAATCACTTAACCTTTTGGTTTGTCATATAAATTTTTAGGACTAAGCTTACGACTAGGTGGCAATCTGCATTTGTAGGGGAAATTTTTAAAACTAATGCAATGGTAGACCCACTCCTAAAAAAAAAAAAAAAAAAAAAGCAGACATTCCAAAACTTAAAATGTAGGTAGGTTAGGTCTAAAAAGGAATGCTGGGATGGCAAAAAATGTGTTTATGTGACCATTATTCTCTTTCCCCATTCATTCAAACTCATAAAATAACTTTTTTACTTATATTTTGATTATTGGATATAGTTTTACGACAACTTGAAAGATATCAAAGGTTATTTAAGTTTGGTGAGATACTCTTACATTATGAGATCATGAAAAACAATTTCCCCAAACATTTAACTCATTATTATTACTAACTTATTATGAGTATAATATATAATACCAGAGAAACTGAGGCAAGACAGATTGTTTTTTAATCTTTCAATGTGGAGAGTTTTAGATTAGCTGGCCAGATAGGACCTTTGTCCAAAGCATTTGGCACAGATAAATCAAGGCAGGGAACTTATATAAGGTTTTGGCCAAGTAGGGTTTAACAAAGGGGGCAAAGACGCTGGGAGGATGGACAAGTCATAATTCCAAAAAGGATCATAACTTAATCCTGACAGGATAGGAGTCAAGATAAGAAGGTCAAAGACAGGAGACAGTGAATAGAGGGCAATACTCAAATGGAGGGGGAATTATCCTAGCAAGGATCAAAATAATGCACCTAGAGTTTATGACTCAATGGTATGTAAAGGTAATTGGAGTGCCAAGGTTTTTCCTGACTCAATTCTCCGAGTCCTAATGGCAAGAAAGTGGGGGGAGGGTGGTCATAATTTTTTTTATTCATAAATAAGCATGCCTTATTTAACTCAGGGGTGTCTCAAGTCCTAAAGTTGTAACTTCCCAAATTAGTTATAATCAGAAATGCAACATCAAGAGATACAACAGAGAAGATATTAATTTATTTATAGATTTCTTAAAATGTTTTTTCAGATATTGCTCTGTCAAACTTCAGCTTTGGATTACTTCTGCCATCTGCTTCTTACACTCCTATTGATTTGCTACAGAAAGAAGCTGGAGAAAATCATGAAATGATGTTGACTGATTTCACTACAAATTTATGTTACACAATCTTCACTGGATCCTCATTATGGCAAGGTAATA
This sequence comes from Myrmecobius fasciatus, assembly GCA_023553655.1. Classification (NCBI taxonomy): domain Eukaryota; kingdom Metazoa; phylum Chordata; class Mammalia; order Dasyuromorphia; family Myrmecobiidae; genus Myrmecobius; species Myrmecobius fasciatus. The sequence continues at coordinate 136,275 of JAJPUD010000581.1, forward strand.
TTTGCTAATCATGGGTGAGCCACAGGAATTTTTCCTGGGCCCTTTCTTTCCCCTTATTATGTGGTAATCTCAGTAGCTTCTATAGATCCAATTATCATTGATATACAACTAATTTTCCAAAAAAAGGAGATTACTAAGTGAAATGGTAGGAAGGAGAAGAAAAGAGGGTCTTGACTACACCTTCAATTGCCTATTGTTATTGTTATTATTGTTGTTCATTCCAGTTGACCCTTCATAACTCCATTTGGGATTTTCTTGGCAAATATACTGGAGTAGTTTGCCATTTTCTTCCTCATTACTGCCAAGGGCACCACTATTCTCCTGATCACCTAAGTTCATAATCAATATGGTTCCCTAAACTCATTCTCTCTCATTCCATATGCAATTTTGTTGCCAAAACCTTCCTAATATCTGTTGTACACATCCATTTCTTTCCTCTAACACTGCTTTCATCCTGGTTCAAGGATTATTTTTTGCCTTTCTTTGTATCCCCAGTCATCAGCATGATGCCTGATACATAGAAGACAATGCCTATTAGATCTCTGTTATGTAGGTACTTTTCCTTTTTTCCACCATTTAAAAACATTTTTATGAAAATTTTGTGTTCCAAATTCTGTTCCTCCGTCCCTTCCTTCCTTCCCCCTTCCTGAGATGTCAAGCAATCAGATATAGGCTGTATATGTGTAATTAGCAAAACATTTCCATATTAGTCATTTTGTATAAGAAGACTCAAAAGAAAAAAGAAAGTAAAAAATAGCATGCTTCATTCAGTCTGTATTCAATTATATCAGTTCTTTGGAGGCAGATAGTATTTATCACTAGTCCTTTGGGATTGCCTTGGATGCTAAGTCATTTATAGTTTTTCATGGAACAATATTGTTCTTACTGTGTACAATGTTTTCCTAGTTCTGTTCACTTCATTATGTATCAGTTCATGTAATTCTTTCCAAGTTTTTCTGAAATTATCATGCTTGTCATTTCTTATTGAATAATAATATTCCATTACAATCACAATGGAATCACAATTCCATTACAATTCATCAGATCACAACTTGTTAGCCATCCCCCAATTGATGGGCTTCTCTTTAATTTTGAATTCTTAACCACCACAAAAAAACTCACCATAAAAATTTTTATACAAATAGGTCCTTTTCCCTTTTCCTTGCTCTCTTTTGGATATAGACCTAGTAATGGCATTGCTGGATCAAAGGGTATGCACAGTTTTATATACCTTCGAGCACAGTTACGAATTGCTTTCCAGAATGATTAGATAAGTTTATAGCTCTCCCAACAATGCATTAGTGTCCCAGTTTTCCTACTTCTTCAATATCCATTATTTTGCTTTTTAAAATTTTTTTGCTTTTGTAATTAGTCACTCTGATAGGTGTGTGAGTGATTTTAATTTGCATTTTTCTGATCAGTACTGGTTTAGAGTGTTTTTTCATATGACTATAGATATCTTTTATTTTTTTATCTGAAAACTGCCTGTACAAATTCTTTGATCATTTATCAATTGGGGAATGACTTGCATTTTTAAAAATAAATTTGACTTAGTTCTCTTATTTGAGAAATGAGGTCTTTATCAGAGACAATTGTTGTAAAGATTATTTCTCAGTTTTCTGCTTTCTTCATAATTTTGGTTACATTGGTTTTGTTTGTACAAAAACTTAAATTTTAAATAATCAGAATTATCTGCTTTACATTTTGTAATGCTCTCTATATCTTCTTTGGCCCTAAATTCTTTCCTTATCCATAAATCTGACAGATAAACTATTCTATGCTCTCTTAATTTATTTCCCTTTCTGTGTAAATCATAAATCCATTTCAATCTTGGTATACAGTGAAAAAACCTAGTTTCTACCACACTATTTTCCAGTTTTCCCCCAAGTTTCTGTAAAATAATGAGTTTTTGTTCCAAAAGTTTGAATCTTTGGATTTGTCATATACTAACTTACTATGGTCATTAGTTATAATGTTATCTGTACCAATCTATTTCTTAGTCAGCACCAGATTGTTTTGATAATTACCACTTTATAATAGAATTTGAAATCTGGTATGGCTAGACCATCTTCTTTCACATTTTATTTTCATTGATACCCTTGATATTCTTGAGCTTTTGTTCTTCCAGATGAATTTTGTTATTATTTTTTTCTAGCTCTATAAGATAATTTTTGATAGTTTGACTGATACGGCATTGAATAGAGTAATTTAGTTAGAATTGTTATTTTTATTATATTGGCTCAGCCTACCCATGAACTATTTCTATTTTTCCAATTGTCTTGATTTGACTTTATTTGTATGAAAAATATTTTATAGTTGTTGTTCATATAGTACTTGTGTTAGTTTTGGCAGGTAGACTCTCAAGTATTTTATATTGTCTACAATTATTTTAAATGGAATTTTTCTTTTTATTTCTTGCTGCTGGACTTTGTTGGTAATATATAAAAAGGCTGATGATTTGAGTGAGTTTATTTTGTATCCTGCAACTTTGCCATAGTTTGTTAGTTGATTCTTTAGGATTTTCTATCATCATATCATCTGCAAAGAACAATAATTTTGTTTCCTCATTGTCTATTCTAATTTCTTTAATTTTTTTCTTCTTTTATTGCTATATCTAACATTTCTACTAAAGTATTAAATAATAGAGGTGCTAATGGGAAACCTTGCTTCACCTCTAATTATATTGGAAAGGCGTCTAGCTTGTTCCCATTATAAATAATGCTTGCTGGTGGTTTTAGATAAATATTACTTATCATTTCAAGGTAAGCTACATTTATTCTTATGCTCTCCAGTGTTCTTAATAGGAATAGGTGTTATATTTTGTCAGACTTTTTCTGCATCTATTGAGATAATCATATGAATTGGTTTTGTTATTGATATGGTCAGTTATTATGATAGTTTTCCTAATATTGAACCAGCCCTGAATTCCTGGTATAATTCTTATGTGGTCATAGTAATCCTTGTGATGTATTTCTGTAATCTCTTTGCTAGCATTTCATTTTAAAATTTTACATCAATATTTGTTAGGTAAATTTCTCTATAATTTTCTTTCTCTCTTTTGGCTCTTCTTGTTTTAGGTATCAGTAACATGTTTGTGTTGTAAAAGGAATTTGGTAAGATTCCTTCTTCATCTATTTTTCCAAATAATTTATATAGTATTGGGATTATTCTTTAAATGTTTGGCAAAATTTACTTTTAAATCCAGATGGTCATGGATATTTTCTCTTAGGAAGTTCTTTGATGGCTTATTCAATTTCTTTTTTGAAGATTGGGTTATTTAAGCATTTTATTTCTTTTGTTAATCTGGAAATTTTGTAATTTGATAGATATTGATCCATTTAATTTAGATTGTCAAAATTCATTGGCAGATATTTGGACAAAATAACTCCTAATAACACCTCAATTTTCTCTTCATTTGATGCATCTACCCTTTTCATTTTTGATATTACTAATATGGTTTTCTTTTTTGCCTTTTAAAAGTCAAATTAACCAATGGTTTATCTGTTTTATTGGCTTTTTCATAAAACCAGCTTCAAGTTTTATTTATTAGTTCAGTGGTTTTCTTTATTTTATTAATCTTTGATTTCAGGATTTTTAATTTGGTGTTTAATTGGGGATTCTTAATTTGTTTTATTTCTAGGTTTTTTTAATTGCATGCCCAGTTCATTGATCTGCTTTTTCTTTATTTTATTGATGTAAGCAATTAGACATAAACATTTTCCCCTAAGTGCCTTTTTGGCTGCATCTCATAAATTTTAGCATGTTGTCTCATTGTTGTCATTTTCTTTATTGAATTTATCAATTGTTTTTATGATTTATTCTTCAACTCACTTGTTTTTTAGGATAAATTTCCAATTAATTTTTAATCTTGTTTTTCATTATCCATTACTGAATGTAATTTTTATTGCATTATGATCTGAAAAGTATGTATTTGTGATTTCTACTTTTCTGCATTTGGTTATGAGTTTTTATTTCCTAATATATGATCAATTTTTGTGTATGTGCCATATATTGCTGAGAAAAGATAAATTCCTTTCTATTCCCATCCAATGTCTTCCAGAGATCTGTAAATTTTCCAGAATTATATTCACTTTCTTAACTTTTTTCTTATTTATTTTTTTCTAGTACTAAGAGAGGAAAGTTGAGGTTTCCAATTAGTTTAAGTTCATTATCTATTTCCTCCCATAATTCATTCAACTTCTTCAAAAATTTAGGTGCTATACATTTGGTACCTATATGTTTACTATTGAATGTAACTTCATTGCCTATGATACTTTCTAGCAGGAAATAGTTTCCTTTTTTATCTTGTTTAATTAGATGTATTTTTGTTTTTGTTTTGTCTGAGATCATGATTGCTACCCCTTTTTCTTTGCTTCAACTAAAGCATAATAGATTTTGCCCCAGGACTTTATCTTTACTCTGTGTGTCTCTGCTTCAAATGAGTTTCTTGTAAATGACATATTGTAGGATTCTATTTTTTTAATCCATTGTGTTATCCACTTTTGTTTTATTGGGTGAGTTCCTCCAATTGACATTTATAAGTTATGATGCTGTGTATTTCCCTCCATGCTATTTTCTCCTTGTTTATTAATTCTTTCCCTACTCAACGTAAACCCCTCATCCTTTCCCTCCTCACACTTCTGAACATACCTTCCCCAATCTATCTTCCCTTTTATAAATCCCTCTCTCCTTTTTATTATCTCTGTCCCTTTTAGAGTACTTTTTGGGTAAGATAGATTTCTGTATACAACTGATTGTGTATGTTATTCCCTCTCTAAGCCAGTTTTGATGAGACTGAAGTCTATGCTTTGCTCATCAACTTTCCCATCTTTCCCTCCATTATAATAGGTCTTTCATTCTTTTATTTTATGTGGGATAATTTAACCCATTAAATTTTTCCCCTTCTTTTTCCCAGGAAATTTTCTTTCTCATCCTTTTATTTTGTCTTTTGGGGTATCATCCCAACAAAGTCACCTTAAATCCATATATTTTGTCTACATATACTCCTAGTAATTGCTCTTACAGTAATAAAGTTGTTAAGAGTTACAAATATTATCTTGCCATATAGAAATTTAAAATTTAACCATTTTGAATTTCTTATGTTTTCTCTTTCTTCTTGTTGTTTTTTACTTTTTTTATATTTCCGCTGAGTCTTGTATTTGGAAGTAAAGTTTTTTGTTTGTTTGTTTGTTTGTTTTTTAGCTCTGGTCTTTTAAGTATAAATTCTTGAAAGTCCTCTATTTTATGAAGTATCCATTTCCCCCTTAAAAGATTATATTCAGTTTTGCTGGTTAGGTGATATTTGGTTATCATTCTAACTCCTTTGCCTTCTGGTATATCATATTCTAAGCCCTAGGGTTATTTAATGTGGAATTTGCCAAATCTTGTGTAGTCCTGACTGTAACTCTATGATATTTGAATTGTTTCTTTTTGTCAGTTTATAATTCTTTCTTCTTGATTTGTAAACTCTAGTATTGGATTATAATATTCCTGGGAATTTTCCTCTTGGGATCTCTTTTAGGCAGTGATAGGTGAATTCTTTCAATTTAAATTTTATTTTCTGATTTTAATATCTCAGAATAGTTTTCTTTGATGATTTCTTGAAAGATGGTATACAGGCTTTTTTTAAAAAATCATGCTTTTCAGATAGTCCAATAGTGCTTATATTATCCCTCTTGTATCTATTTTCTAGATCAGTTGTTTTTCCCATGAGAAATTTCTCATTTTCTTTTATTTGTTTTTAACATTTTTGATTTTATTTTATTGTATCTTGATTCCTCATGGAGTCATAATTTTCCACTTGTTCAATTCTAAGTTATAAGGAATTATTTTCTTCAGTGAGCTTTTCCAGTTAGCCAATTCAATTTTTTAGGGAGTTATATTTTCTTCAACAAATTTTTATGTCTTTTCCCATGCTATTGACTCTTTTTTCATGATTCTCTTGCACTACTCTCACACCTCCCTCTTAGTTTTTTTTTTTCCACTTCTATAATTTGCTTTTAAATAATCCTTTTTAAGCTTTTCCAAGAATTCTTTTTGGACCTGAGACCAAATTAGATTTTTCTTTGAGGCTTTACATGTAGTCATTTTGATAATATTGTCCTCTTCTAAGTTTATGTCCTCCCTATCACTATCTGAACTTTCTATAGTCAAGCTCTTTCTCTGTTTTTTATTTATTTATTTATTTTTGCACATCTTTTTTCTGCCTTTTTTGTGATTTGGTGTTTTTATGTGAGAGTTGACCTGTGCTCCTATACTATCTCAAGCTTTTTATGCTGGGATTCTGGATCTTACTGCCAGTTTTCACTGGGCTTTAGGGCTTACCTGCTTACTTTCTCTGGAGGATAGGCTTTCCTTCTGGCTTGTACTGAGGGATAAGACTTCCTTATGTGAGATTCAGTGGTGGGCCTATTCCAGGAGTGGGAGTTTGCTACAGTATTGCTACAGTAATAGAGTCTTTCTAGTGCTTGGCTCTGAAGGAGTAATTTTCTTGCTGATCTGCACAATGGGTAGGATCCTGATGTTGGGTTGCTATAGATACAGGGTATCTTTGTTAATAAATCAAAGGGGTGGGGTCTGTCTGCTGATCAACCTCTGGAATCAAGGCCCCTCTGCTGACTTGTGCCTGGGGTGGGATCATTCAGGGGGTGGGGCTTGCTGCCTAACAATTACTACTCACTTGTTTAAAGGGCTGCTGGCTTACAAAAGGGGGCCCTATTTGGTGGATTGCTCCAGTCCTGGAGCCTTGGTGCAGGCTCCCTGCTGTGAGGTTGGCTGCTGCTGCTGCTCCTGCTCCCCTCCTACCCCAATGAGACAAAGCTTTCTTGCTGGGCTAGTAAGCTTCCCTGTTTCTAGATCAATTCTGAGGCAGTTTTCTAGTTGTTTGGAAGAAAATTTGGGAGGACTTCAAAGGGTACCTTCATTACTCTACCATCTTGACAGTAGAAGTCCTGCTTTTTGTTTTAAATATGATTCATTCAATATATAACTCTCAATAATATACTGATTGTATTTCCTTCTGACTTTTTTTTCTCTCTTTGGAGTATGAAAAAAAATGCTTCAATGGCCCTCTTTTCTTTTTTGGAGAGAGAGGAAGATAGTCGTCATTATCTCCCTTCTATCCCATTGAAAAAAAGAAATCAAGTTATTATAATATGTATAATCAAGCAATCAATTCCCACATTACCCAAAGACATATTTCTTATTCTGTACCTTATATCTATTATCTCTCTGTCAAGAGAGTTTAGAGAAAGTATTTTATTAAGGGTTTACTATGTGCCAGATACTGTGCTAAGTACTGAGAATTCAAAAACAAGAAAACAGAATGGTCTCTGCTCTCAAGGAGTTTATATTCTAAAGGGAAAAGACAATTGGTGTGGAGTCAGAGAAGATTGGTATGTTTTCTGGGAAAGGAGTGGTGGGAAAAGATAATATGTTTTACCACTAATCCCCTGAAATTATGGCTAGTGATTGCCCTGAATGTAGATCTTGTCTTTTAAAGTCATTTAAAAAATGGTATAGAAATATTACTCTAGGTTCTGCACACTTTGTTTCATAGTAGTTCATACTGATCTTTCTGATTTTCTCTGGGTCTGCCCTTTTGCTTATTTCTTATATGTAGTAACCATTACATTTCTTTACCCCAATTTGGTCAGTGATTCCCAAATTGATGGGTATTCTCTTTGTTTCTTGTTCTTTATTATCACAAAAAGAGCTGTTACGAACATTCTTGCACATACAAGGGCCTTTCCTCTCTGATTTGTGATGAGGTGGGGAAGGGAAAATAGGAACAGTAGAAATACTACTGGATTAAGCAGGATGCATAATTTAGTGACTTTGGGGTAGCAAACTGACAGTGGATAGAACAAGTAGGCTTAGAGTCTGGAAGAACTAAGTTCAAACATGGCTTTAGACACTTCCTAGCTATGTAACCCAAGCAACTCATCTGTAAAATGAGACTAATAATAGCATCCAAATCCCAGAATTATTGAGAGGATTAAATGAGATAATTATAACATTTAGCACAAAGCCTTGCTCATAGTAGGCATTATATTATTATATTTCCTAATTGCTTTTTAGAGACATGGTACCAATTCACAACACTACCAATAGTACATTAATAGTATGCTTGTTTTCCCAAAGCATCTCCAATAATTGTAATTTATCATCCACATAAAGTCAAACCTAAGCATTGTTTTAATTTACATATGTCTAATTATTGCTAACTGACAACATATTTCATATTGGTAAGTTAATCAGCATTAGGAACAAGTCTTTTACTATGTACATGGGGAGAATCAGAAAACTTATTTTGATTTGTGTGAATTAAAAATTACTTTTTAAAAAGCAGTTACAGATAATGTTCAGTAGAAAACTACTGTTAAAAATAACTATGTATCAATATTTGCTGGCTAGATAAGAACAATTGCTTCCTAGAATGTTTGTTCTACTTTGGTAGCTGTTTTAATTTCAGTTATGTAGTCAAGGATAAGCTATTTCAAAAATCTATTGGTTGATTTTTTTAGACAGAACATTATCTGTGATGCTGAATACTGTGGATTCAGTCCTGCTTGGCTAAGAAGCCTCTAAGCTATCCTGCTGCCTAAAGTAGAAGCAGAGTTCAGGAGAAACAAGGTGCAAGCTTTTGAATTATGACCACAGATCATTTCAGAGGCATATATGTAGGAATGCTGCTCCTCTCCCAATGCAAAGCTTGACTTCCAGGATCTATAAACCTAGATATTGATAAGATTGTATTTGCCTGGTGTTTCCCTTGCTTGCGCTAACATTTTGTCATTCCCAAAGAGCTTATCTACTCTAGTGTATTCTTTCAGTTGCTCTAATCTATATGTATTCCTCAGTGTCCATTTACTGTTTGCTTAGAGAAGTTTGAAATAGTTTTTTTGGCAGCCAACATTCCATAGGAGAGAGCAAAGCTGAAAAGAATAATTGGGAGCAATAAAGGAAAGTAGTTTTTATTTTCAGTACCAAAAAGAGAGCAAGGTACTGGATAAGAAATAGAGTAGTGGATCAGTGGAATAGGTTAGGTTCACAGGACAAAATACTCAATGACAATAGTAATCTAGTGTTTGATAAACCCAAAGACCCCAGTTTTTTGGATAAAAACTCACTATTTGACAAAAACTGCTGGGATAATTGGAAACTAGTATGGAAGAAATTAGGCATTGACCCACACCTAACACCATATACCAAGATAAGGTCAAAATGGATTCATGATCTAGGCATAAAGAATGATATTATAAACAAATGAGAACAATGTAGGATGGTTTACCTCTCAGACCTGTGGAGGGGGAAGGAATTTGTGACCAAAGAAGAACTAGAGGTCATCATTAATCACAAAATAGATAAGTTTGACTATATCAAGTTAAAAAGTTTTTGTACAAACAAAATGAATGCAGACAAGATTAGAAGGGTAGCAGTAAACTGGGAAAATATTTTTACATCCAAAGGTTCTGATAAAGGCCTCATTTCTAAAATATATCGAGAATTGACTCAAATATATAAGAATTCAAGCCATTCTCCAATGGATAAATGGTCAAAAGATATGAACAGACAATTTTCAGACGAAGAAATTGAAACTATTTCCGGTCACATGAAAAGGTGCTCCAAGTCACTATTGATCAGAGAAATGCAAATTAAGATAACTCTGAGATACCACTACACACCTGTCAGATTGGCTAAAATGACAGGAAATGATAATGATAACTGTTGGAGGGGATGTGGGAAAACTGGGACACTGATACATTGTTGGTGGAACTGTGAATGGATCCAACCATTCTGGAGAGCAATTTGGAGCTATGCTCAAAAAGTTATCAAACTGTGCATACCCTTTGACCCAGCAGTGTTTCTACTGGGCCTATATCCCAAGGAGATTTTAAAGGAGGGAAAGGGACCCACATGTGCAAAAATGTTTGTGGCAGCCCTTTTTGTAGTGGCAAGAAACTGGAAATTGAAAGGATGCCCATCAATTGGAGAATGGCTGAATAAATTATGGTATATGAATGTTATGGAATATTATTGTTCTGTAAGAAACGACCAACAGGAGGATTTCAGAGAGGACTGGAGAGACTTGCATGAACTGATGCTGAGTGAAATCAGCAGAACCAGGAGAACATTATACACAGCAACAAGACTATACGATGATCAATTTTGATGGACATGGTTCTCTTCAACAGTGATGTGATTCAAACCAGTTGTTCAGCGATGAAAATAGTCATATACATCCAGAGAGAGGCCTGTGGGAACTGAGTGTGAACCACAACACAGCATTTTAATGCTTTCTGTGAATATTCCCATGCATTTTGTTTTCCTTCTTAGGTTGTTTTTTCTTCTTCTCTTTCTAGATCTGATGTTTCTTGTGCAGTAAGATAACTGTATAGATATGTATACATGTATTGTATTTGTCATATAATTTATCCTATTTAGCATGTATTAGATTACCTGTCATCTAGGGGTGGGGGTTGGGGGGAAGGAGGGGAAAAGCTTGGGAAAAAAAAGTTTTTGCAAAGGTCAATGTTGAAAAATCACATATGTTTTGTAAATAAAAAGCTTTATATATTAAAAAATAAACCAAAAAGAGAGAAAACTACAAATATTTGAGGTATAGTAGTGTAATGCTCAGGGAGAAACTGAGGCAGTATCACACATGAAAATTAGGTAATGCTTTACTGATGTTAATTGAGAGTTCAGAATCCATAGCTATGGATCAAGACTGGTGGGACTTGTGTCTCAAAGCACACAGTCCAGGCCAGAGACTAACACAGCCACAGCCATGTTAGCCAACTGAATACAAAGTACTCAGTAGCCATGTTAGCTGACTGAATACAAAGTACACAGCCGCTCCATCAAGGAACTTCAAACATTATATAGGGTCCTATAGCTCAGGGAGACAACAGCTGAGAGATATCAGGGGTTCAAAAGAAACTATTAATTTAATTCTGACAGGTAGGGAGTGAGAGGAAGAAGAGTACTAAAGTTATAAATTCAGGTAGGGAGTGAAAGCTGCTGGAGAAACTGAGACAGTAAGTCTGGGTCATACAGATAAGGGGATGTCGAGGCTGGCCATTTGGAAGTTTTATGATTCCATTGGAATGTGAGTCCAATTATTTCTGAAGGTCAGGAAGTGGGGGTTGCTATTCTGGGACAGAGCAATTAAGGGAAGTTTTGTACATGGGAATTGTAGCATTAAGGGAAACGGCAATTTAGGGAAACTGATATTGGGAACTGTGCCTCAGACAGAGCAATTGAGGGAAACTGATACATGTGGCACAACAGTAGATGGATATAATAGTTCATCATCCCAGTTGGTGTTATGTGAGAGAAGGAGCATTTAGCCAGTCACAACATTCCTTTTGCTCCTTGCAGAATGGAAATCATAGTTTTATTTGGGACAGATCTGAGATCATGCTTTTGTTATCTATGCCACATATTGACCAGATATAATTATAAGCATGCACCCACATACTTTATGTAAACCCTATATAGCCAAATGGATCTGAATACATCCTTCTAAAATACGTATGTGTGTATACACACACATACATATGCATATAGATAGATCATATCTAATTTTTCTAGAATTCTATTCAGGTTCTTTTGCATGCTAGATTTGTTTAGGCTTAAGAAGAATATTTTGATATCCCCAATTATTACAGTTTTACTATTTCTTCCTATAAATTGGTTAATTTTCCTTTATGCATTCCATTCAGTGAACATAATTAAGTATTGATATTAATTTATATTAATTCACTATCTATCATGCTTTTAAGCATGACGTAATTTCCCTCTTTTTCTCTTTTAATCAAGCCTATTTTTGCTATTGCTTTGTCTGCAATCATGTTTGATAGCTCTGTTGTTCTGGGCTGAGATTATTTTAGGCCAGTCCACTGGTAGTTTATGTTTGATATTAGAAAGAAATTAGATAATACATCATTCAATAGTTAAAGATTTATCTATACATAGCAGGATATTGCATGAAGACACAATTGATTCAGCTGAGCAAAGCTCTTTGAATTACTTGTCATTGTCCACCAACCTAATGTCAGAATGCTTTTGAGAATGAAAGATAAACAACAATATCAGAACAACAATATCAGTTTCTTGTAACTGTTTGGTACTTAGGTATCCAAAACTGTTAAGACCCTGAACCTTTAGTTCCCTGATCCAATTAAGTTTATAAATTTTCAACTTTCATAACGGAAAAAAAACTAGCCCAACTTGCCTTATCTTGAATAGCAATAACAAAGGGAAGGAAATTAGGATTTTCCTCCCATTGTACATGCTTTAAAATTTCTTTTTCAAGCATAATAGATTTTGCTGTAGTCCTTTATTTAAATCTGTATGAATATTTATGTTTCAAGTCTACTTCTTAACATTGTATTGTTAGATTGTTTTCTAATCCATTCTGCTTCATTCTTTACAAGAACAGGGTGGTCAGAACCGTGGTGGTAACGCCTTTATAACAGATGTAATTTGCTTTTTTCTATTGCCTCTTGCCCTTGCCCAGGCCTTGACCATTGCTTCTTATGCTTTTCCTCTTTCTTTTTATTTATTCCTTCTGCATAAACCCTCTGAAAATTAGAGTTTCTTTTGCATATAATTCCTACTTAAATTATACCTCTCCCTGTCCCTACTTAATGTTTCATCATATCCTTCTTTCCTCTTAGCTATTTCTTCAACCCCCTAGTAATGAGGAAGAGGCAGCAAGTGCCATGAAGGTCAAACCATTGCCACCCTTTCAGTCACCCTCTCCCTTCAGATTCCAGTGAAGACAACTTAAAAGAGTCTCAGTAATAGTAGTGCTCCAAAAGTATTAGTCTTGGCTCCTTTAGACGTCAAAAAGGGAGACCTGGTAACTGACTGTGCAGATGCTACAGCACTTAAGATTACTAAAATATATCAGAAACATTTTTAGATTCTTTATATTATTTACTCCTTTTCTACAGTTAAAGACATAAGGGTTCTGAGACACTTGTTTTTTTCTCTCTCCTACCTTATCACCATGTAAACATTTCATCATATAAATCTCCTCTAATTGTTCAAATGCATTTATCTTTCTATGTTTCTCTTGACTTTTTTGTTTGCATTTCAAGTATTTTGGTTTGCACTTCAAATATCTATTTAACTAGGAATAGAAGCTTTCCATTTCATTAAAAGTCCATTGGTTCCCACCCCCAAACACAAACCTGTAGAATTATATTCAGTTTTTTCAGAAATATTATTGTTGGTTGTAAGCCTTTATACCTTTTTTTTTTTGTCTTATGGAATAGCATATTCTAATTTCTCCTGTTCTTTATAGGGGTAGATACCAAGTCTTGTGTGTTTCTCATATTCTTTGAGACTTGAATTCTTTTTAACTTCTTGCAGTATTTTAAATTTGTGTGGCTCTGAATATTGGTTATGATATTCTTGGGAGTTGGGGTTTTTTCCTTCAGGAGGCAATAATAGACATTTTTTTTATTTTTACACTGTCCTCTGTTTTTAGTAGGTCTATAAAATTTTCATTCATGATTCCTTGAAATATGGTACTGAGTATTTGTTTTGTCACATCATATTTTGTTTGTTTTTATTTAATTTCTTATTTTTTCCTCTAGAACTTTCATTTATATTATTTTTCAATTTGTTTCATTTTCCCAGGAATTCTAATAGAATTTATAGTAAAATTGTGTTTTTTGCTTGAGGCTTTCATTGATATTGGTGTGGTATTCTCTTCTTCTAAATTTGTGGCTTTGGTGTTCCTGAAGACATATTTGTCACTAGGATTTTCTTTTGTTTATTCATTTTTTACAATCATATCTCCTAAATTGAGACTTTGCGTCAATACCAGATTGCATACTTTTGGAAGGAATAATGGAACCTCATTTGGTATTGATCATAAAGTTCTCTCATAGCTTCCTCTAGGGACTGCATATTGTATTCTTCAAGAAGATATGAGGAAATTTGGATTAGCAAACTGTATCAGAATAATCCAGATCTTTTGCTTTACCTTTATCTTCCTGATTTGAACCCTTCAGGTCTGAACACAACATAGCTATAGGTTCTAGTGGTCTTAGCTGTCTTATGTTCTTATCTCTCTGTTCCTGGGTACTTACCTGCATATTCCAGGATTCCCTGGGTCTCTATTGATCCCTATGCTAGAAGGCTTCTGTGCAGTGTGCTTTTGGAGTAGACTTTTCTTGCTAAAACCTTTGTGCTCTTGGCTATTATTTCTTTTGTGTCAACCTAAGCTGTAAAATGCAACATAATTTTTTCTCTAGATTTTTTTGATCATTATTTGGTATGGTGCTGATTTTTCATCCTTAGTGGAGAAGAGCTGGGCTCTTCTGATCTCATTCATTCTACCTTCTTGAGGTAATCTCTTTAATAAGTAATTTTCAAATAAGAAATTCAAATTGTCATCAACTATATAAAAATGCATTTTTGTTGTTGTTTCAGATTCATGACCCCATTTAGGGTTTTCTTGGCAAAGATACTGGAGTGGTTTGTCATTTCCTTTTCCAGTTCATTTTTCAGATGAGGAACTAAGGCAAATAGAGTGAAATGACTTCCCCAGAGTCACACAGCTAGTATCTGAGGATAGATTTGAACTTAGGTCCTCTTGACTTCAGGGTCAGTGCTCTATCCACTCTACCACCTAACTGCTCTAAAAACAAAATGCTACATTATCACTAATAATAGAAGAGATGTATATTAAACCTTGAGATTTTATCTTGTACATAAGACTTGTAAATATGACAAAAGAAGAAAATGGTAAATGTTGGAGTTGTTATGGGAAGATATTTATTGATAGTTGGGTTGTAAATTGGTTCAACTATTTTGGATATCATTTATAATTAGAATAAGAAAATCACTAAATTGTACATCCATATCAAAGTAAAACCTATATATCATGGAAGTCAAAAACAAAGGGAAAGCTCTGACAGGTAAGAATATTTATGGTGGCACTTTTGTGGTGGCAAAGAAATAGAAGGAAAGTGACTGCTCATCAACTGATGGTTGTTGTTCAATTGTATCTGACTCTTTGTCATTCCCCTGGGCCATACTGTCCGTGGGGTTTTGTTGGCAAAGATACTGGAGTGGTTTGCCATTTCTTTCTACAGTGGATTAAAGTAAACAGAGGTAAAATGATTTGTGTAGGGTCAAATTGAGGCAAGATTTAAACTTAGGTCTTCCTGATTCCAGGTCTAGTACTTTGTCCAGTGGGCCACTTGTCTCTCGTGATTATCATTGAGACCATAATCAAAGGCTGTATAGCTAGAATGAAGAGCTTGTGTTCTATTGGCATAGCTTTTGAAAACCCAAGGTCATTTCTATGCTATGATAAGAAACTGATGTTGGTGGAGACTTCCATAATTAATTAGAAAAATAACCTAGGAGAATTTGTAGAGAAAAGATAATGAAAGAATCAACAGCATAGGTTGAAAGCTTCAACTGAGATAAGGGAATATTTAGTTAATTTTTTGTGGAAAATTATTAGTTGTGAAAGTTAAAAAACCCCTTTCCCCCCTAACTTTTTCAAAGAAATCTAACAAATATGTTTTTATTATAATATTTTTGTCAATTGCTGAAAAAGCAATTTCTTTATGTCTTATTGTCTTAATTTTCCTAAACTTTTAACCTACACAGTTGACTTTTTAATTTCCTTTTTCCTTTATATTTTGGGTTTTTAAAGACTAAATTCAATTTCATTGGCTTTTCATAAATCATTCTTTGTCTTCTGATATCATTCAGGTTCCTCCCTTAGTAAAATGATTTATACTTACTAAGTATGCAAATGCTTTTTTCATTAATGCTCCTGGATATCAGAACATGACTTAATAGCTTTAGGTCTTCATAGATGTGGCTTAAAGGGCCACACCTCTAAAACTATTCGAAAAATATTAGTTTTAGACCAATACAAATAATAATAAAAATTATATCTAACATTTATATAGTGTTTCAAAGATTTGCAAAACATTATACATGTTTTTTGGTTTGGTCTTCACAACAATCCTGTGAGGTAGAGATATTATTATTCTCATTTTGCCCATAAATATGTAGATTGTTTCTGGCCCTTTGATTCCCTGACAGGATTTGGTTAAACCTCCTTTCTACTTTGCTGTACTCCTACATTTTACAAAGGAAGAAAGTGAGGTCCAAGAGGTGGAATGATTTGTCCAAAGTTACAGAGCAAGTAGTAGAAAGCCAGTACTCAAATCTGGCAGATCATCTATTTTATAGACTCAGGTCCCTCAGAGTGAGGCTCTGCTCTAAAATATACTGATTTAATAACTTCAATGATAGTTCAGAAAATATTTGGTCCTAAAGTCCCCACAACTTTTAGCATTGAGTTTTAGCATTGAGAAAATAGCATCTGTCAGGCAGACAAAACCAAAGACTGAACAAAGGGATTAATTAAAAAAACAAAACAAAAAAACAAAACAAAACAAAACAAAAAAAAACCATTAGAATGGTATTCCAAATAACCAGAGCCTCTAAACATGTTTACTAGAAATGAGGGTTATTTTAAGAAAGTATTTATACTCATGTCTTCAAAAAAGTTGCTAAAATCATAAAGGAGAGAAGAAACCTCATACTGTCAAACAAATGTGTTATTTTTGATAATTAAATTAAAATTTGAGAAAATATTTATTCCAAGTATTCTCATTTTTTGGTTGACCAGCAAAGCTGAACTCAACCCTTCCTTCTTTTCAGAAAAGACAATCACAAAGTCACCTTGTAACCTCATTAAAATGATATTTAATTTGCTAGGATTTAATTTTTTTTAAATTGTGGGCCCTTCTGTTGTGCATGTGAATGCTGAAGTTATGTCAAGACTAGGATTCTGTTGGCTAATCTTTAAATTGGAAGGGTAGAAATAAAGTAAAATTAGTATTCAAGCACATTAGAACACTTGCATACATATCAGGCAACCTGAAAGCAAAATAACCCATTTATAAATGTTAATCCAGCCATTTGCTAAGCTGTTAGATTTATAGATCGATTTAGAGCTAGAAAGGCCTTTAGATTCTACTGTTGATTCTGTAGTGAAGGTGAAGAGGCCAGCACCACACTAAATGAAACTGTTCTTGATATTGTCTGCTTTACAATTTTATGCATTGTTCCTGATGTGTTATTTAACAAAAAGAAAGAGATGGCTATTTGCTGCATGCATTCTGTCTCCCAAACCTAAACCTGTGCTGTGCAGAACAGCACAGATCAAAACCTATAGTATAGGGTAAAACCATTTACTGAGGACCTAGTTATGACACAAGTACTGAAAATCTTAGTGATAGATGCTGCCATGTGCCAGTACCAGAAGCATTTTAGGAAACACTAACAAAGATCAAAAATAAATGCCTGGAATATTTATCAGATTGACTGGTATAGATAACCAATCCCACACAAGTCTGGAAAGTTATCCTATTTTTTACTTAAAAATCTAACGGGCAAATATCCTATACATGCACTTCTTCCCATTTTTCTTTCTTGGCATTTTTTATCCAAAGAAAGCAAACAAAAAAATGCCTATCTTCCTAAAAGCATAAGTTTGAGTTCTTTCATCTAGAAGCTAGGTCCCAACGTGCTTGTTTTATAATGGGAAGCAAACAGGGAAGCTCCTAACTGCCTTTCAGAAGGAAGTAACTTAGCAGAAAGAGAAATGTGGATTCATTTTAAAACTTTTAAGTCCAAGTTCTAAAAGTTCTCTCTCTTATCTATTTTTTTTTTTAAACAACTCTTAAGGAATCATTCCAAGGTTGCTGGTTGGCATGAATCACATACAAGTCACTTGCCCTCTGCAAGTCACAAATTTCCACACTCGTCAATTGAAAGGGCAGGATTAGACCGTTCTTCAGTTGACTTTCAAGGATTTCTGCTAATGGGCACGCCTGGAAGGTGGAGTGTTGTAAGGCTTCATGGCTGATTGTGAAAACCAAAGCTTACTCTTCTCTAACAAAGGCTCAGTGGACGTAGAGCTGGCCCTGGAGTCAGAAACACCTGAGTTCAAATATGGCCTCAGACACTAGCTGTATGACCCTGGGCAAGTCACTTATCCTATTTGCCTTAATCCACTGGGCATGGCAAATCAATATCTTTGCCAAGAAAACTACCGACAAAGTGGGGTGACAAGAGTAGGACGCGACTTAACAACAACGCTCTTCCCACGCAGGTTCTCCGGACTATCAACAGTGGAAAGAACGTATTAGTCCCAAGTTCGAATTCCAGCATTGCCAATGATTACTTGTGAGGACTCAAGTCACTCTCTGGACTGTTGTAAGAATTGCAGTGGATTTGATGACTGTTAAAGGCCTTTCAGTATCTACATCTAAGACTCTGATTTCAGGGTACAGTGAGGCAATTTGAAATCTAGAACATTGGGAAGCGCCTCCACAAAAAGTGACTGAATTTAGTAAGTAACGTGTAAAAGAAAGGAGACAGGAATCACTCTTCACGCAGGCGCAGGTGGGCCTTTCGCTGCGCAGGCGCCAAGCCAGCGCCGCCGGTTCTTCTGCAGTACGAGCTTCCCCCGAGTCGCCGGGTTGACGGTTAAATAGAGCGTGCATCCGCTCCGCGTCTTTGCCTTTCCGCCTTCCTTTCCACCGGCGCCCCCAGTTGACGCCAGTTTCCGGTCACTGATCACGGGCGCGAGGGCGTTCCGCCCCTTCCGCCCCGACAGCCGCGGCGGCTGCTCCTCCTCCTCCTCCTCCTGTCACATTCGGTAGCTACATCCCCTCGGAGGCTCCTCCGCGTGACCGGGAGCCGGGCCCCAGGGGTTCATGGCGATCAACTATAACGCGAAAGATGAGGTGGACGGCGGGCACGGGTCGACCCTGGTGGTGGGTAGCCATACAGGACCCGGGAATGCGATCGGGGGCAGCGGGCCAAAGAGCCGAAGACCGGACAACACGGCCTTCAAGCAGCAGCGGCTTCCAGCCTGGCAGCCCATCCTGACAGCGGGTACCGTGCTGCCCGCCTTCTTCATCGTCGGCCTCATCTTCATCCCCATTGGCATCGGCGTCTTTGTCACCTCCAACAACATCCGTGAGTTTGAGGTGAGGGACTGAAGGACGGAGGAGGGAGGACTAGAAGGCTCGTGGGACACCGAGATCTTAGTAACCACAATCCCCTCTTTTCTCTGCCTACATTTATGTCTGTTTATCTGTCCTTCCTCTCGCTACCAGCTTCCTGTCCACTTTCTCCTGTATCTTCCGGGTCCCCTGCAGTCAGTGACTTAAGAGAATAATGATTGGATGAATGTTGATAGTGGAGTTTTTGTTCAGTTTATTTATTTATTTTTAAGAGGATGGGGGGATTTGAGGGGAGGGGAAGAAAAGGCCCTTTATTAAAGAGTATCTCGACACTTTGCTGATGGTGGATTCCCTAAGCCTTTGACTTGACCCGGCGAATTTCTTTGTATGGCAGCTGTCTGATGTTAACAGCCTTACTGCAGGAAGTGAGGATAAGAAACGATAGCTAGCATTTTAAAAATGTCATAGTTTAATTACCTGTTTGTAAGATTATCTTGGACACCAGGATAAACAACTAGATTGTGGGGAAAAGGTATAAGAAGGACATAAATGTTGGTGATTTTCATTTAAAACATATATACATATACATGTATATTATGTATATGTATCTATCAGCTGTTAGATGGTGTCAGTTCATGAAAGAGCATTGCACAGATAACCTTTAGGTTTGGATATAAACAGATCTTTTTAGTTATAGCGTGTGAGATTAATAAAACTTTGAGTGAAACATCATTTCTGTTTTAGGATTTTTAACGTTTTATACTGTTAACTTAGCTGTCTTATTACTAATCCTGTTCATCATAATTCTCAGACATAGGATCTAAGTAGTTCCATAGATTTAAAAAAAAAAAAAAAAAGAAAACTGGTTTTGGAGAGCATCACCTTAAAGCAATGAGAGGATTACTCTAATTTTGTTGGTTGCTAAAGTCCAGGATTATTTTCAGACCACCAACAAAGTCTCCCATTAATGACTTCTTTGAAAGTAATAATCAACAAACCTTTATTAAGTGCCTACTATGTGCCAGGAGCTGGGGATACAGTTTAAAAAGATGAAATAATTTCTGTCTTGTAAATAAAGGATACACACACTGAAAATGTATAGTGATGTCAGGGCCACTACCAATGGGGAAATAAGGTAGGACCCTTGTAAGAGGTGACATGAGCTAAACCTAGAAGTAAGGGGTCAAGATTGCAGCACATTTCATAGGGGGGGGGGGGATATAATTTGCAAATCGAAGAATTTAGCAATGGAATGTTAGAAAGGGGAATGAAAAGTGGGCCAGTTTGCCTGGAAGATAGAATGCTTAAAAGGATAAATAATCTGAATGATGCCAGAAAAATAGGTTGGAGCTAGGTTGTAGAAGATTTTAAATGCCTATTTGTATTTTGACCTAAAGGTAGTGGAGTGATTTTGAAGCTTCTTAAGCAGAGTGGCTTAGTTAGACCTATATTTTGGATGTATCAATTTGTCAGTTGTATATGAAGGATGATTTGGAGAGAGAAGAGACTAGAAGAAAAGAGATCAGAGCACTGTCTTATCTTTACATCTGGTTCTCCGTAGTAATAAATATGAGTTTAAAGTGCCATTTTACAATTTCCATTTTACCAGGGAATAAATTATAGAACTGCCCATTTCCTATGCAGCCATATATTAATTTTTTTTTGCCTATTTGAAATCATTTTATTACTTTTAAAAGGAAAGGGATGAGGGCAGCTAAGTGACTAGGTAGGTGGAGCACCTGCCCTGAAGTCAGGAGGACATGAGTTCAAATTTGTTCTCTTACTAACTGTTGGAAAGTCACAAGTCACTTAACCTGGACAAAACACTTAACAATGATTGCCTCCCCAAAACAAATTAAAACAAAACCAAAAACAAAATAAAAAGAGAGGGATGAATACTAAAACTTTTTAAATTCCCTTTTTTGTCAACTGCTTTATCTCCCATCCAATTTTGTAACAAAGTACCTATGGGTTTATGGTCCTTTTGTTCTTTATTTGTATTCTAGTTGGGCTTTTAGGATTATTCCTTTTTTGTTGGTATATGCCTTATCAAATAAGGGCACAGATGTCTGTTTTCCTTTTTGCATTTTTTTTTGTTTAATTGATAGTATAATTAACTGCTGAAGGCAGATTCTGTGTGTGTGTGTGTATGTGTGTGTGTATGTGTATGTGTGTATATATACTATTTAATGCTTATTTCTATGTTAATAAGATCATTATCATGTAAAGCAATGTTCTGGGAATCAGGAGCCCTGGGTTCCAGTACTGGCTCTGACACTAACTGGCTTTGTGACTTTGGAAGGTTACTTAAACTCATGAGCCTCAGGTCCTTCGTCTGTAAAATGAGAGATTATGATATTGCACAAGCCCTTTTAGCTTTAAAAGACTGTTTGACAGCACCTTTAAAAATCTTGTTAAAAATGATTCAAGTTTATTAATAATGACAGGTGATCCTTACATTTCTGTAGTGCTTTTAATTTTTCCAAATGCTCTGCCTATCCTTATATAATATCCTTATAGTTGCCTTTTAGGATTAGTAGGTGAGATGTATCCTTTTTACAGATAGGAATCTAAAACCCACCAGAGAAAAAAACAAGCTCGTGGTAGACCTGAAACACAGATCTAGGTGTTTGGATTTCTAATCCAAGGCTCTTTCAGTACTTCAGAATTTTATCTAAAGTAACTACATTTGGCTAGAAAATAGCATTTCCCAAAATGTTTCACAGTTGTTGATTTCAAGAACATGTATCAGTTATGTTTACTAGTGTTATTAAACTTTTATTGAGAAGTAATTATAACTAAAATGATTAAGAAACTAAAGTTCTACTTCTGCCTCATAGTGACTCATGGAAGTGACTCTTGTCTTAGAAGTCAGGTGAGACCAAGAGGTGTTTAGTGAGGATTTAGTTGAGCTAAATTCAGAGGAGTCATAGTTCCTACGGTCAAAAGAATCATTACCAGGTTAGGCAAGCTTTTGGTGATGAAATATTTTTGGTCCCAGAAACTCAAGAAATGATTTGTATCAGGGACAGAGGAAGTGTCAACAAGTAATACAGATAGTTAAGTAGCAGAGCTGGAACTTGAACCCAGATCTACTAATTTCAAATTCAGGCTTTTTTTCTACTATAACATGAAAAAAATTAGAATCTTAGCTTTGGTTTTGTAGAATGAGAAAGTTGAACTAAATGATCTCTAACATTCCTTTTAATTTTATTATTCTGATTCTAATTTTAACTTTTTTTAATAAATTCTTTATCTTAAAATTTTGCTGCTTTTGGAGACTTAAAGAAATGACAATGATAAATATCCTTCTCTCTAACATATAAAAATCCAGCTAATTTTCCTAAATATTTATACTCTGGATTTTTAACTTGCTTAAACAAGTATGTAGCTCACAGTATATTGAGTTTTCATGCAATTGTATAACAGGAAGTTCTTGTCATCACTTAGAAACCATAATCTCCCACACCTTTTAAGTTTATTTCCTCATTTCCCAATTTCTTTGTCTTCATTTTCCTGTACTATACCAGAATAGCAGGGCAAAGTAAACTTGGCACTTTTATGTAGTTTCATTTGAAGATCAGGATATTCTTGTAAGTCTAAGATAAAGTTAGTTGATCATTATTTGCCACCTAAGAATGTTAAAAAAAGAGGAATTAATTGTCTGTAGGTTAACTTGGACTCCCCCTGAAAAAAAGTGCTTGTTCTTTCCACATTTTAATGCTTGTACCTGACATTCTGCTTTTTTCTCCCATAAAATATAAATATCTGTGTTTTGTGAGGTTTTTAGATTTGCATAGTGTAAATAAAATGAATAGGAATAGTGCAAATGCTAATTTATATGCTTTGAATACTTTGAAGTATTTTCATCTATGGATCTATTTTCATCAATTTATAGATATTCTAAATAACTCTGCAGATACGATATTTGTTCATATTCACCAGTAAATAATGTCACAAAAATTTGAAATATATCAAAGAATAAAGTAGTATTTTCTTGAAGTCATATAATAAATAGATGGGAGATAGTTAATATTTTCTGAAACAAAAGTAATGTTTTTAGGCCAAGGCCCTCGTTAATTATGGCTCAAGATACTGAGTTTGTAATGTAGGCTGAGAAGATTCTTGAGTTTAATGTAGATTTTAACTAGCACGAGGTTATGTCCTTGAATGTAGTCCAGTTTTAAATTACTCTCTGTAACAGGATTAAGAAGACATCAAGCAGAATTATCCTTGTAAATTGTGGTATAGTGGGAAGAGTACAGAAATTGGAGTCAGAGGACTTGATTTGAATTGAAGATTTGCCACTTGCTGCTTTTGTCATTTTGTGCAAATCAGTAAACCTCTTTGGACCTTACTTTAAACATCTAAGGTCACATGCCTCTCTGAATCTGATCTACAAAAACTTAAAATGCGTTCTGAATTAAGATACCATTTTGACAACCTATACTTTGTTCTTTTTCTTCTTCAGAGCCTTAAAGCAATAGTTTTATCTGATTCTAATAAATTTTTTTGACCTGCCTGCATGATCCTAAGTTAATCATATTCTTCTTTCTCTCCCCATGTAACAACTCCCAGATGCTTATAATTGGTTTATCACTTTTATTTAATGATACTTGTTTGGTGGTGGGTGTGTGTGTGTGTGTGTGTGTGTGTGTGTGTGTGTGTGACTATCTAATTAATTAGTCTCTTTAAGTATCATAAAAATAGATTTCTTTTCCAATTGGCTAAATATGTAGTACTCTGCAAAATTCTTACTAAAGAAATGCTTTTGATTAGATTTCAGAAGAAAGTTATTTAGCAGAAATTGAGCCATTAATATTAGACAAAACTATTTTAAAGTGAAAATTAAGGCCACAAAATTAGATTCTTGCCTATGTAAGATAATATTTGAAAGCAGTTCTGTGTTATAATTTTTTTGCATAAATCTAACATTTGCTTTTTTAAAAGAAATGTAAATATAATATTGGTTATAAATGAAATATAATTCACAGTATTTTGATGTAATTTTAAAAAACTTTCTTAATCTGCTTGAGTTCCATCACCTGGTATATATGTAGGAGAAAGCAACATAAGGCTAAATTAACACCTATTTGGGATAAGGTAACTTCAAATTTAATGTTCTGATGATTTCATATTCTTTTATCAACCAGAAATAGTTCATTCAAACAGAGTAACATTTTTGCATTCATCACTGAAATACTTTCATGGGATTATGTGTCTATTCCATTTTGATATTAATGTGCTTAATTCTATTGCTAACATACTTTGTTACTCAGCATTTTGTTGAGTTACTTAATACAGACCTTATATTGATTTCCTCTAGAGCTGAGTTACATTCAGAAATAGAAGCTTTCCACTACTTCTGCGCAGTGTAAAAAGTGCATTGCCTTTAATTCTGTCTTTTCCATAATATTGGGCTAATACTCTTTTCTTTAGGAAATAGAATATGTTTTTAGAATTTCCAAGGAGAAAAATTCATTGATTTAGGGGAACAATTACAATGATAGCAAAACAAAACACAGAAACATGATAACCCCAGAACTAATCTATTCATCCACATCTGTTGTTGTGTTTTGCTTCTTTATTGTCTTTAAGACTTAACCTTGTCTGGCAGGTAACTAGACTATCATTGTGTGCTGCATTGTACCTTTCATTCTTTTGACATTTAATAAGCATGAATTTTTTAAAATAATGAAACCTAACCTGCTCTTAGAACTCCTTGATACTTGTTATTGCCCTGAGTACTTTTTTCTTTCTAACTATAATAGGAAAGATCTGACTTAATATCTTTAGTACAAAACTTGTTTCATTCACAGGTATTATATCCAACAGATTTCCTTACAAAATGGACATTAGAGAGAACCAGCCACCCTTGAAGTTTCAACTGATGAAGAACACTATGCACCACTTGAGTAAGGGTGTTGATCTACTATTAAATTTGTAAAAGATTTTAATAAATTAGTAAATATATATTGAACATCTGTGTATATAGGCACTAGAGATATTACAAAGTATAGCAAATAGTCCTTGGTCCAGGGCACATAAATCTATTTGGTGAAATAAGTTATATACACATAGAATCAGAAAATTGTCAAAGGGACCTTATAAGTCATTTAGTCTAAGTAGTCCAAGCTCCTCATTTTGCAGATGATAAAACAGTGATACAGATAATTTAGATAACTTGCTCAAGGTGATTTACTAGTACAGGAGACCAGAAGTGAGTTTTTTTTATATACAGTCTAAGGCTGTTTCTAGAATAACATACTATAGGCATTTTTTTTTTGTTATCAATTTTCTCTCTAGAAATAGACATTAAATTGGTGAAACATATTGTTTTGTAAATTATTTGTATAATATTTAAACGACTACTTGTAAATAGCTGCCTCTACCAACAGGAAAATTTTCATATTAGTAATAATATATGTATACCATAGGCCAGTAGTGTTTGCTCTTACTTCTTTCCTTTTCCTTCTTCTAAGGAGAGGGAATAGGATTGAGGAAAGATTTCTTCAGATCGGTTTTTATAGCTTGACTTTCAGCTTTACAGGCTTAAATTTGGTCAGATTTCATACTCCTAGGTTTGGCACTAATACAAAGAGTTCAAACAAGCTGAGTGTTCACTTATTAGAGATAGTGAACAGATTCATGCCTTAAAGATAGGAAGTTAGACTAGGTATGTAAAATCCCAATAACCTTAAAAATTTTAAGAATCTAA
This sequence comes from Myrmecobius fasciatus, assembly GCA_023553655.1. Lineage (NCBI taxonomy): Eukaryota > Metazoa > Chordata > Mammalia > Dasyuromorphia > Myrmecobiidae > Myrmecobius > Myrmecobius fasciatus. Next base: position 162,021 of record JAJPUD010000581.1, read on the forward strand.
AGGAGAATATAATTACCAAAAAACTAATAGTTTTGAAGTTCAGAAAAGAGGAAGAATTTGCTTCTCCAAAAACAAAACCTTATCAGTAACTATTTTTAAATAGTATTTTATTTTCCTAATTACACGTCAAGACAATTTTTAGCATTCATTTTATAAGATTTTGAGTCCGAATTTTTCTCCCAGACTCTTTCCTCTCTCCTCTGCTGAAAATAGTAGGCAATTTGATATAGGTTATCCATGTGCTATCATGTAAAACAGGGTTTATTAAACTTTTTTCCACTTGTGATCTCTTTTAGCCTGAGAAATTTTTATGTGACCTTATCCCAAATCTGAGCCAAGGTGTTTCTGGCCCCGTTCGTGCACGAGCAGTGCAAAGTATGCATGTTTTGTGTTCAGAACCAAGGCTACAGCAAAGTTCCAGATGCGTGATGAGTAAGCACTGCCAGAAACACCTTGGATTCATTATGCATTTGATTTTGAATTAATTTTTGTGTTCAGAAACCTTTACTATTGCCAATTTTTTTGCAACCTCCACATTTAGTTTCATGATCCACAGTTTAAAAAACCTTTGATGTAAAACATATTTCCATGTTAATCACAGTTGGGAAAAAAGAAACAGATCAGCGCGGGGGGGGGGGGCGCAACATGTAAAAGAATAAACCAAGTGAAGAAAAATATGTTTTGATCTGGATTCACAATCCACTAGTTCTTTATCTGGATGTAGTTAGCAATTTCTGTTGTGTGAATCCTTTGTACTTGTCTTGGATCATTGTGTTGCTAAGAAGAGTCATTCATATTTAGTCACCAAACAGTGTTGCTGATATTGTGTACAGTGTTTTCCTGTTTCCTGCTCATTTTACTTTGCATCATTTTATACAAATCTTTCCAGGTTTTTCTGAAGTCTCCCTATTTAGCATTTCTTATTGCACAGTAGTATTCCATTCCATTCATATACCCCAGCTTGTTCAGCCATTCCTCAGTTGATGTGTACTTTCCCTTCCCCCTTCCTCCCCCTCTCTCTCCCCAGTTTCCTGTATTTTGGGTGTGAAGTGTTATAAGAAATAACTGCTGGACTCTGGAGGGGTAAAGTTGTATCTCAGAATTCCTTGCATTCATCATATCTTATGCAGCAATAATATTCCATTACATTCATCTATTATAATTTCTTAAGCCTTTCTAGTGTAAAGATATTATTTCTTTTCATAGGTGATTTGACATTTGAGCAGCTAATTGTAGAAAGTCTTAATGGATTTTGATAAAACAGATATGGGGGAAATATTCTGTATCAAGGGGTAAGGATTGTTGAGGGTGAGAAGACGTGAGTAAAGAGACAAAAAGGAAACATATGTGTATTTAGGGGACCAATTAGCTGGACTAGAGATTTAAGAAAGTATGGTTTGAGACATTGGTTGTGGTTAAAATTAGAAGGGAATCTTGAATGTGGGACTAAAATATTTGAATTTTATTCTGTAGATCCCAGCTTCTTAAACTATTTGTTATGACCCCATATTGAGGTCTCATAACTGAATGTAGGGGTCATGAAATTATGATTTATTGTCAGTAAATGTTTAATTTGTATATCTATTTTACATAGCTATCTACCTAGAGTCATGTTAAAATTTCTTGAGTGAAAAGGAATTGTGAGTGGAAAAAAGAAGCCCTGCTATAGATTTTTTTTTTTCCTGAGGCAATTGGGACTAAGTGACTTGCCCAGGGTCACACAGCCAGAAAGTGTTAAGTGTCTGAGGTCGAATTTGAACTCAGGTCTTCCTGACTTGAGGACTGGTTCTCTATCCACTACACCAAATAGCTGTCTCCTGCCTGCCTCCATCTGCTATAGATCTTGATGGGAGGGTAGGGGTGGAGGAAAAGGTTTTTTTTTTTTTTGTGGGTTTTTTTTGTTGTTGTTTTGGGCTTGTTTTTTGAGCAAGAGAGTGAATTTCCTAACAATGTTTTTGGTAGGTGAATTTAACTGAAATGTACACTTTAGATTACAGAGATAACATTAGAGACTATTGAATAGGGTACCATACATCGATAAGATGTTGGATTAGGGTAGTGACTGAGAATGGAAAGGAAGAGGGTATATGCCATTGAAGTTACAAAAGAAGAGTTGATAAAACGTGATAACTGGTTTGGTCTGACTTGTGAAAGTGAGGGAGAGGAATCAGAAATTAAGTGTAGGTGGGGCAGCTAGGTGGCGCAGTGGATAGAGCACCAGCCCTGAAGTCAGGAGGACCTGAGTTCAATTCTGGTCTCAGACACTTAACATTCCCAGCTGTGTGACCCTGGGCAAGTCACTTAACCTCAATTGCCTCAGCAAAAAGCAAAAAAAAAAAAAGAAAGAAAGAAAGAAAGAAAGTGTAGGTGACTGAGAGTAATGGTATTAATAACAGAAATGGAGAAGGAAATGGAACCTTTCTAAGAATTATTGGGGAGGTGAAAGTCAAGGTATAGTTAAATGAGTCCTGAGCTAAAACCAGAAGACCTGAGTTCTGGCTTCAGTTCTGAGACTACTCACGGGTTACACAAATCAATTAGGTGCTCTGTTTCAGTTTCCATATCTTTAAAATGCAGGAATTTAACTAGATAATATCTTTCTGAATTTGGGTCCAGCCTCAGAAACTTACTAACTCTGTGACCCTGGGCATCTGCAAAATGATCTAGAGAAGGAAAAATGACTAATCCATTGAGTGCACCACAAGGTCCTCACTCATTATGCTTGGAGCCTTTCTTTCCCATGGTGAAGATGCCAGTGGAACATATAAGCTGCTCATCAGTTATTTCTTGCTCTTATTACTTTACTGGACCATGAAAAGATTAAATTGATTCTGTATAATTTTTTATTGATCCTGTTAAGTTACTTGATTTTGTCCTGTAACTGCTTAAATAATGATTCTTTGTTTCTGAACTTAGCTCATAAATTCAGCTGGTCTGTGAGGAGTTAAGTTTAGAAATCCAGTTCTCCTACTAATTGCTATTCTAGTCTTGCTCTAAGGAAATCTGCTATCCTTGAGGGATGCAGTGGACACAAGGGAGTATGGGTTAGGATCAAACTACATTTTGAAAATGTGTGGTTTGCTATCCAAAGAATTTGGCCCCCTATCTTTTAATCTTGCAGTTAAATTCAAACAATTAACTTTTCTTAGTCACAGGACAGGAGGGGGCTAGTCCTTTTTTCCAACTTCCAACCAATCATATTGTCCCTATACCTGAACTATGCAATCATTTACATTGTCCTTAACCATGATGCTATCTACCCTGTTCTGTTCTTTGTTCTAACCTTATAAAATTGAATTAAGTCTTCATCTTGTGGTTCTTTGGCATAAATCAAGGCAAACTTTTGATTCTTCCCCCCCCCTTTTTTTTTTAATATGGTCATGCCCTGTTAATAAAATGTTATTTTACTCAGTTTACTTTTGTTGTTTTATTCATGATCAATTATTTTTTTGATCAAATATTTCTTTTTTCTTTTCCTTTATACTGTTCTTTCTGCTCAGTTCTATGTTTATATTGTGTGGTAGCCTGATTCTTCCCATGTGTTTCTCTGTTATCTTTTGAAAGATATTTAACTTCAGTGTTGGAGATTATAGCAACTATCCAACATCAGTGGAAGAACATTGGTATTTTAAAAAAAAATGGTCCTTTGTTTTAAAGAGATTCTTGAGGTCATTAAAAGCACTTTATAGTTTCTTTGTGAGAGTTCACCTCAGCACATTGTTTATTTCATTGCCATTCAGACTTCCCCCTCCTCCCCAAATACAAAAATGGCAAGTTCTGTAGGATATCCTCTTCCATAGCAAAAGCTGGCCATAAGCATTTTTTTTTTCTTCCACTTAGTTTTTCCTGTGGAGAGAATTGTCAAACTTTTTAAGTGATTATAGATTATTATAGGTTTTATTATTACAGATTTCATTTAGGATTCTCATGTGTTTTTGGCCTTATCAAATACTTAGATTTGTGATCAGCATATATATTTTCTATATCTTTCAGTCATTTATGGGATGAAAAGATGTGGTCTACTCTGGAATATCTGTTGTATAAGTCTGCATATTTCCTCTGCTGTTTTCATCAAGGATATCCTAGTTTTATATGTAGATTATTTTCATAAAAATTTATGTAGCCTGGAAAGTAAATATATTAGCTTGGGGTTAATGATATTTTCTCAGTTATCTCTTGAATAGTAATAAAATTTGAGATTTTTCCTTACATTTTCTTTACATTTGATCCCCCCCCCCCCTATTTTAAATACCTTGAGTATCATTCCTGCATAATCCTTGAAATTAAGTGGTCTACTATATTAGCCTCTTCTTTGTATGAGCCTAGGTTCTATAGGATACATGAAAAAGATCAATATCTTCATGGGCTTTGGGCTTCTTTTCTCTCATTTTTGTTTACTTTGGGACCCTACCACTCCTTAAGAGTTTTATCTGGGATTCTGAGGCTAGCTTTCAAATGTGATAGCTTCTCTGTCCTTGGTAATGAAAAGAATCATAAAAATCTTCAGTCTTTTTTTTCCTTGACTTTTATAACTTAGGTGTCCTTCCAATTTCATCCATAAATACTCTTGAATGACTTTGCTTATTTAGTTCTTTTTGATATTTTTTTAAACTTATTTTTCCATACTGCTGCTTGATGATTTATGAAGTGATATTGCTCAACATCTTTCACCATCCTCTAATATGAAATTTTATATGTGAACCAGAGTTCAAATCCAGTCTCAGATATTTACTAGCTGTCTAAGATGCTTGGTAAGTCACTTAACTTCTGTTTGCTTCAGTTTCTTCAAGTTCAAAATGGAAATAATAATAGTACCTACCTCTCAGGGTTATTGTGAGGATCAAATGAGAATAATATTTATAAAAAGCATTTAGAACACTGTGTAGCACATAGTAGGTAGTATAGAAATGCTTCTTCCTTTCTCTTGATCCATTTCACATTTTTAGGAGTAAATGTATGAAAAAATATTCATTAAATATTCACAACAGTCCCCTGTCATTAGAGAACTTAAGTCTAGCAGAGGGATACAAGATGTAGAGGGGAATGATGGCCAAGAAAGAAAATTCTGGTTTGGTAAGTTATAGATATAGTGAATAGAGCTATAGAAGAGTAGGCTGACAAACTCTTTCCAGGGTTAATAATTTAAATAGTTCTGCTTAGAATTGTTTTACTTGTATGTACATTTTTTTCTTCATCTCTTTTTTAGACTAAAAATCACTTAATACAAAAAACATCATTTAGTTCACATGTAATACAAAAACATCTGTTGCTTTATGTACAACCATACTCTCTAAATTTCTGAAATACTATATGTAATTCATATAATGAAACCTAGTAAGACATCTGAAAATACTGTTGTTTACCTAGCACTATTTGCAGGACCTGAAAAAGCTGTGTTTCAGCAGAATATGACATGATTAATGTACATTTAAACACATATACATGTTAGTATATACATTTACACTACCAGTTACACTATTTGGAAAATTTGCCAATTCTCGAAGATACCAAAGGTATTGTCCGAGGAATAAGAACAAACTCGTGCCTAGCTCATTCTGAAAAATCTCATGTGATTTAGCACATACTTATTCTCATTCCTATGACAGTGCCATCTTTAGTGCCAGTATACATGTGAACAATATCTATCTCTTTGCCAACATGAATTGCCTCAAATTCCTGGAAAATATTCTGAAGTCAGGAAAAGTTAGAATAGTAAGAGGCCAATGTAAAAAGAATTGTGGCTTCACTACCATGGAATGCATTCATTCCAGTCAAGTCTCTCATGAGCTGGAGCTACATCATCTAGAACTGGTACCCAAGAACCCAAAGATCCCATTCTCAAAGGGAAAGTCAGTTTAAAAAGGCTGTTGGAAGGTTCTTGATCCTATTCTCCCTTTTGTTTGTCATCAGTTTACTTGTAGTTTTCGAACATAAAAATACTTAAAGGAGATGGCAAAAAGAAAGGGGGAAAAGATAAAAGGACAAACTTTGCAGCATCAAAAGGATGGCTTCACAGTGCTTCCCAAATAGCAGTATTTGCTAAGTCATATATTCTATATTTTATAAAAAGCCAATGACCTTCTTATTATGTAATGAAAACCAACTGCCTATACAGATAACCCTAGAGCAGATTTTGGTGTTTGTAGTATATATGAGAATGATCAGTATTTTTCTTCATGGGCTTTGGGTCAATCCCAGTACTCCAACCAATTCAGTCAAGACTCCTGTTCTTCTGTTGCCTCATGAATAATAGTACTCCAACAGCTAAGATAATTCAGATTTTCCTCTATGTTGTGTAAAAGTTTCTCCATCCTATGCACTTAGTGCATGTGACAGAGAACAGGGGGCTGTTCAAGTTGAGGTTAGACCTACAGGAATTGAAGTAGTGACAGTACTTTCTACACTGATTGTAACAAGACACTTGAGCAGAACTCTTTAAGTACAAGCAATTTTAAACTGATGCCCAGTTTCCCTCTGCCAAGAACATGATTGTGTTGTCAGCTTCTTTGATGCTATTGAGAACCATTTCAATCTTGGGAACCAGTTCAGTAGCCTGCTTACAGCTCAATAATTTGCCAAGGTGACCAAAGGACAACTTGAGTATGCAGTTCTGGTTCTGTATAGTTAGACCACTGATCTTTACCATCTGAGAGCTGACAATGTAGAAGTGATCTGGAGACTTGGGCTTCAAATGCCTGTAGAAATCAATAGCTTTCTGTTTCAGAGACTCCGTGACATCTTCCTGATACCTTGTAGAAAGGCTCCTCTGCAGCTCCACAATTTCTGTTTGCAGGGACATGATTTGCTCATCCAAGTATCCAATATTACCAGCCTGTGCATTCTAGATGACTTTTTCTTTTATTTCTTTCCAGGCTTTCCAGGCATTTTTTCCTGAGGATATCACTTAGTTATCTAGTCACTGTTATTGAGCCAGGTAAAACTGAATGTTCTGATGAAAAAACTGCAATTTTGCTTTCAGTTTTTGAGATGCTGAGATCATAATGTTCTTAAGTTTCGTTGTTAGCATTAAAGCAAAGAAGACTCAGCATTGCTGCTCTCTGCCCCTGAAAGAGCCTTCTATATATCCATCAGCATAATTCATAGCTTCATCCCACACTCTACACAGCTGCATGACTGGGAATTGGATTTTGCTGTCCTTTACAATATTATTTACACATTTGGATAAACTGAAAGCAAAGGGGTCCTCATAGATGATCTCACTTTTATCAAACAATATGCCATGTAACTGTCACAACCTCATACTCTCTCTGGAATACACTGAGAGGCAGGCTTTAGGGGAAGAGGATCAGAGAAATTCTCATCTCTAGATGAGAGTTTTGAGAAGTTGTATTTATTCCACTTTTATGCTCAGATCGAGATTTTAGTGAATAAAGATTCTCCTCAGACAATAACAGGAAGGAAGTTATCCTTGCAGAAGTCATATTTAACATATGTGCTATCTTCAAGTTCAATATGTGGTCCGTCAACACAAAGCATCTTGGCTGCTTAAGAATGAGATCCAAAATGGTCAAAAGATAGGAACAGACAATTTTCAGACGAAGAAATTGAAACTATTTCCGGTCACATGAAAAGGTGCTCCAAGTCACTATTGATCAGAGAAATGCAAATTAAGACAACTCTGAGATACCACTACACACCTGTCAGATTGGCTAAAATGACAGGAAATGATAATGATAACTGTTGGAGGGGATGTGGGAAAACTGGGACACTGATACATTGTTGGTGGAACTGTGAACGGATCCAACCATTCTGGAGAGCAATTTGGAGCTATGCTCAAAAAGTTATCAAACTGTGCATATCCTTTGACCCAGCAGTGTTTCTACTGGGCCTATATCCCAAGGAGATTTTAAAGGAGGGAAAGGGACCCACATGTGCAAAAATGTTTGTGGCAGCCCTTTTTGTAGTGGCAAGAAACTGGAAATTGAAAGGATGCCCATCAATTGGAGAATGGCTGAATAAATTATGGTATATGAATGTTATGGAATATTATTGTTCTGTAAGAAACGACCAACAGGAGGATTTCAGAGAGGATTGGAGAGACTTGCATGAACTGATGCTGAGTGAAATCAGCAGAACCAGGAGAACATTATACACAGCAACAAGACTATACGATGATCAATTTTGATGGACATGGTTCTCTTCAACAGTGATGTGATTCAAACCAGTTGTTCAGTGATGAAGATAGTCATATACATCCAGAGAGAGGCCTGTGGGAACTGAGAGTGAACCACAACACAGCATTTTAACTCTTTCTGTGAATATTCCCATGCATTTTGTTTTCCTTCTTAGGTTGTTTTTTCTTCTTCTCTTTCTAGATCTGGTGTTTCTTGTGCAGTAAGATAACTGTATAGATAAATATACATGTATTGTATTTGTCATACAATTTATCCTATTTAGCATGTATTAGATTACCTGTCATCTAGGGGTGGGGGTTGGGGGGAAGGAGGGGAAAAGCTTGGGAAAAAAAAGTTTTTGCAAAGGTCAATGTTGAAAAATCACTCATATGTTTTGTAAATAAAAAGCTTTATATATTTAAAAAAAAAAAAAAGAATGAGATCCAGACTTCTTCCTCTCTCTACTGAAGATCTCAAGGGTGGCATCAGCTGTGAATATTGCTCCATGGGCTACACTATGAAATTAGAGAGACTTAGTTGAGAAAAATGGCTATTAAATCCAGCTCCTCCAGTCATCTCTTCACATAGAAATATGTGCTTAGGATCATTCTTTTTAATCTTATGCCAAGTAAATAGCTGCAGATGATGTAGGACAGGTCTTTATCCCACTCTACATTCAAACACCATTGTTTCAAAGCTCCAGTAATCAGCAGTAGCAGTAAATGTCTTGTTCTCAAAGAACTTTGGGGCCAGATATTGCAGTTCCCACAAGAGATGTGCACAGACTTCTCTGATCAAGGTTTCAGTATATACCATATCTTATTTTATGAATTAACTTCCTACACTCATCCTAAAGAACTATATTTTCAAGTTTTAGATCTTTGTGAATAATTCTATTTTCATGTACATATTGAATCTGGACCTAGTATCATTAAGCGGAGAAAGGACTTGATTTTTTTTTTTATTCCACAGCAATTTTCAGATTTATAACTTCCAAAGATCACCTCCTGAAAAGTACTCCATGGCTAGAACAAGGACATCATTAATTGAGAAAGTCATCTCAGGAACATCACAAGCCTTTATAATACTGAAATGATTCAACTTCATGATCTGGATTTTGTGTTCTACTCAGGTTTGGGTGGGAATAAATTCTTTGGGGCTGGGGGTGATCTGGGTATAGGGATAATCTCTCTTTGACATAATGCTACTTCAAGACTCTCTTTGTAATATAGCCCAGCCTCTCATTGTAATATTCATTCTCTCATTGTTAACCAGATAGAGGAGTTGTTTGCCACCTTTGGGAATACCCCTCTTTCTAGGACATATAAGCTCTGAGTCTGTCTCCATGATTGTCTTTGGTCTGAGAAAGAGATTGCCAGATATCCATCCTTTTATTTAAAAACATGCTGGCATTATTAATAATATGATTAAATTACCCAGAAATGATGTCTCTCAAATTTTTAAAGTGTCATACTTCTAAGCTAATGTCTATTCAGTATGAACTTCCCATCAGAGCTCTGTCCTAGCCCTGCTTTTGATGATCTTACCAGTTTTTACATAGGTTTAGTCTGTGTAGTTGACTGCCATATATCTTTCCCAGGTTCTTCTTCTGAGCTGTATCCAATGTTACCAGCTATTTATTTGCTTGCCATCTCTACATGGATATCTTTTTTTTTTTAATTAAAACTTTTTATTTTCAAAATATATGCATGGATAATTTTTCAACACTGACTCTTGCAAAACTTTGTGTTCCAAATTTTTCCATTTCCCCTACTCCCTCCCCAGATGGTAAGTAATCCAATATATGATAAATATGTGCAGTTCTTCTATATATATTTCAACAATTATCTCTACATGGATATCTTATAAGGATTTTAACTTGCCCAATTTTAATATGTCTTCTGTCACTTTTTTTATATCCCTAGCACCGCTTGTGCCATAGTAAGAGCTTAATAAATGTTTACTGATTGATTGAAAAATGGAATTTATTATATTTCCTTTCATACCTCTTTTCCCCAAATTTCTTTGAATCTTTTCCTTTCACTCATCCATCATATTCAATAATCTACTGTCTTGTTGCTACTAATTCCACACTATTGTTTTCATCAGTCCTCTGTTCTCAAGCCACACAGATCTTCTATATTTGCTCCTTACAGAGAAAACTGTAGTATCAGATGCTTTGCTTTAAGTCTTCTTCCTGTCCAATCCATGCTTTACACTGCCAAATTAGTACTCTTAAAGCATAGATTTGGTCACAATGACTGGCATATAGTAAGTACTTAATAAATACTAATTACTGATTGACTATGTAATTTCCTAACCTCAAAATCTAGAATGGCTTCCTGTTTTTAGGATAAAATAGAAAAACCTTCAACCTAAAATTTATAACTTTTCCCAATCTAGGTTCCACATGTTTTTCCAGATTTATTTCATATATCATTCCTCCCATTCTGGTCAAACTTGTATGCTGCTGATTTTCCCTACAGATTACATTTAACACCTGTATCTTTGCACAAGCAGCTATTTCAGCAGTCTTTATAGTATACTCCACCCCTTAGAATCTCTAGCCTTCTTTAATGTGTAGTTCAGGTGTGGTTTTTTCCCTACCAGAGGCTTTTCTTGATTCAAACCCCTCCCCCCCACCTTAATTGTTTTTACTTTGGAAGTATCTTGTCTGTGTACAAGTTGTATTTCTCTAGTAGAATGTGAAAAGGCTCCTTGAATAAACTTTTGTCTTAATTTTTCTAAGCAATTCTAATATTGCTTTGCTGGCCAGAACACTTAAACCTAAGGTCTTTCTTCAGGCTTAGAATGAGTCTGAATAGGACCTTAGTGAAGATTACTTCTTGTAATGTTTAGCTCCTATTTGTGGGCTGGAGTGGAGAACCAAATCTTATTTGAAATAACAAAATCTCTGATTTCATTGATGTAGGAGCCTTTTCCTGTAAGGAAACTTTTACCAGTGCAAGTTGGTACTTTCTCTATAACTTAGAGAGTTTCCTGGAACCTCAGAATTTAAATGACTTACCTAGACTTGCCCTTGTGTGTCAAAGTGGGGACCTGAACCTAGGTCTTTTTAACTCTTAGGCTAGCTCTCAGTCTACTGCCATATTGCTTTTCCTCTAATCATAGAATTAAAGATTTACAACTAGGAAGGGGCATTATAGATCATCCAGTCTAACCCTTTCACTTTATAGTTGAGGATATTGGGGCCCAGAAAAGTGTTATGATTTGTCTAGGGTCACACTGGCATCAGAGAGCAGATATCCCACTACCAAAGAACTTTGATTGAACCATAATAAGAATAGTCAAGATATAGTATGTTGGGAACAACACTGAATTAGCAGTTTTGACCTCTTCTGATCCTAAACTGTGTACAAATCCCTTAGCTATTTTGATATTATTTTATTATCTTTCTTTTTAAAATAGAAATAATAAGAACCTTATTTTTCATTCAGAAATGCTATGAGGATCAAAGGAGATAATGTAAAAGTACTTTAAAAAATAGAAACCATTTTTTAAGTGTAAGGTTATATGATAATAATGGTATTTTGGTAGCATATGCTAAATAGCTTTCACAGACTCAGAAGCATTCATTGTCTCTCAATTACCTCTAGGATGAAGACAACTTTTTATCTTGGTAGCCAAGGACTTGTATAATTTGACTCCCAACTTTGCTAGATGAATTTTTTTAGTCTACCACCTCTTTCCCCCTTTCCCTTCCTTTTCCCTCGATCAATAGGAAAAAAATAAAAACAGACAAAATGAAAACCAAATACCTTAGTTCTTCTGCCTTTGATTTTTTTCTTTTCTTTTTTTGGGTGGGGTGAGTGGGGGGGTCAGGGTCTATGTGTGGATCTCCACTGATGCAGGTTAGTCAGTGACTGTCCATCCTTATTTTAGCCTTAAGATAGTTGTCTAGGGCACTAGTAATTAGGTGATTTGTCTTTGTTCTTACAACCAGTACCTCCTAACACTTAAGCAGCACTTGATAATTTAAAAAATACTTGATATACACTATCACATTTGATTCTTATAACTCCATTAAGCATTTTTGAGAATAGAAAAATTAAACTGTAAGAAATTAAGTTATGGAGATACCATGGTTCAGCTACTGAACCAAATCTGGTCCTCTGAAGGTCACTTTTATTCCCACTATATCATAATAAATATGTTGCCCCTACTGCTTATCTTTTTTTCTCTACTTAATTGTATCTTTGAAGATACAGCACAGATCCTGTCCCTTCTGAAACTTTAGTTCCTGTAGTCTATTTTCTGAGCTTTAGTTACCACTTAAGAGTTTTTACTAGCTATTTGGCATTCTACTCCCTTGTATTACTTTGCCCTGTCTCACCAAACTCTTTTTGAGGGCAAGAGTCACATCTACCAGTACCTGAATTGTGACTTACAAATGAAGGTGCTAAATAAATTTTTGTGATTGATGATTATAAACATTTAACTCATTTCATCTTAGGTCCTATTATTTTAAGTCTGATATTTTCAGCTAAGTCAAAACAGTACAGTATGAATTATTTTCAATTCAGCAAACATTGTTTACCCTGCTTTTGATTTTGTCTAAATGCAGCTTAAATATTCTGCATTTTTTTATGCAGATATATTTGTACCAATCACATTTTTTCTTCATATTATCATATAATTCCTTCCGACTTCTGAAGCTTCTAAATTAATTATATTGATTCAGCCAGTGAAAGAACACTGCTGTACAAAATTTGTACTATTCTTTACTTCTAAAAGACCCAGAACTTGATTCACCAGTTTTGTTTTGTTTTGTTTTGTTTTGTTTTTTTGCTGAGGCATTTGGGGTTAAATGACTTGCCTAGAGTCACACAGCTAGGACGTGTGAAGTGTCTGAGGCCAAATTTGAACTCAAGTCCTCCTGATTTCAGGGCTGGTGCTCTATCTACTGCACCATCTAGTTGCCCCTTCACCAGTATTCTTTACTCATGTGTCATAGGAAGTTATAACTAGAAGCAATCTTAGAAATTATTCCTTTCATTCCTCTCATTTTATAGTTGAAGACCCTAAGTTAAGTAAGTTTATTGGTAATTAAGTTGCATTAATTACATTTTGTTGTTCTGCTCTTACTTCATTTGGGGTTTTCTTGGCAAAGATATAGGATTAGTTTGCTATTTCCTTTTCCAGCACTTGTTTTAGATGAAGAAACTGAGGCAAACAGGGTTAAGTGATTTGCTCAGGATCATATAGCTAGTAAGTGAGGCCATATTTGAACTCCAAAAGATGAATCTTCCTGACTCCAACCCTGGCACTCTGAGTTACCTAGCTGCCTCACTATGTATTATATGTCTACTCTACTGATCTACTTTTCTGTTTCTTAGGCAGTGTTATTGCTGCCTTATTACATAGCTTAAGAGTTATATATTGACTAGGCTTCCTTTGTTTACATTTTTTCATTAATTCCTTTAATATTCTTGACCTTTTGTTCTTCCAGGTGAATTTTGTTATTTTGTCTAGCTCAATAAATTAAAAAAAAATTTTAATTGGGATGGCCCTGAAAAAGTGGACTAGTTTAGATAGATTGCCATTTTTATTATATTGGCTTAGCCCATCCATGGAGAATAACTTATTTCTCCAATTATTTAAATCTGACTTTATTTGTATAATTATGTTCATTTGGTTCCTGGGTTTGTCTTAGTATGTATACTTCTAGGTATTTTATATTGTTTACAGTTATTTAAATAAAGTCTCTCTTACTATTTCTTCTTGCAGGGCTTTGTTGGTCAAATAAATGCTGATGATTTATGTGGGTTTATTTTATATTCTGCTACATTGTTAAAATGAATGTTTCAACTAACTTTTTCGTTGAATCCTTAGAAGTTTCCAAGTAATTTACTTGAAAATTGGATGCTAAAAAAAGATACTTTAGTTGCTTTATTGCTCATTCAGTTTCCTTCCATTTCTTTACTGTTATTGCTAGCATTTCTAGTATGACATTCAATAATATTAATGATAATGGGCATCCTTGTTTCACTCCTGATTTTATTGGAAAGGCTTCTGGCTTTTCTTCATTACATATAATGCTTGCTGATGATTTTAGGTAGATGTTTCTTTTCATTTTTTTTTTTTTTTTTTTTTTTTTTTGCTTTTTGGCTGAGGCAATTGGGGTTAAGTGACTTGCCCAGAGTCACACAGCTAGGGAATGTTAAGTGTTTGAGACCAGATTTGAACCCAGGTCCTCCTGACTTCAGGGCTGGTGCTCTATCCACTGCGCCACCTAGCTGCCCCAGTTTCTTTTCATTTTAAGAAAAATTCATTTATAGCTATGTTTTAAAGTCTTTTTAGTAGGAATGATGTGAAAACTGATAGGAATGATTTGAAAGTTTTCCTTTCCCTGCAGGGACCTATACTTTCCATTCTGGTTGTTTTTGAGTTACATTCACTAGCGAGAGGGTAATAGTTGAAGCTGCCTTTCTTTGTGATATTGGCATTTGTACCCACTTCTCTTAGATTGGCACCTGGGACCATGAGGTCTAGGCCAGTGGTGTTAAACTCAAATAGAAAAAGGGCCTTGGGAAGGGGGGGTGCTCATTATAATTTAGTTTTAAAGTATAATATTATCTTATGTTTTATTGTTTTTTTGTTAATATTTTGTTAAATATTTCCCAATTACATTTTAATCTGGGTTCCTGACTCTGGGAGTAGACCCTGTGTCTGACACTATTGGTCTAGACCACCACAATTCTTTTTTCCTGACCTCCTTCAATTCATTATATTCTTTAATTTAAAAAATTTAAAAATTAAAAAAAAATTACTGTTTCAGAGCCATTATAAATATAAATCATGCAAAATCATTATATTGTTTTTAAGCTTCCCTATCACACTCCCTTTTAAGGCCAGTCCTCTTACCAAATGCCTATTTCTCCAGAAGTTTGACTCTCAAATCATTGGTTAATTATGAATATATCCTAGGAGCCCTTAAAAAAAAAAGTAGTAGTAGTAGTAGTAGTAGTAGTAGTAGTAGTAGTAGTAGTAG
>JAJPUD010000581.1:185792-233445 GCA_023553655.1 Myrmecobius fasciatus
ATATATATATATATATATATATATATATATATATATATATATATATACACACACACACATATATATACATATACATATACACTTATATATATATGTAAATATAAACAAATATAAATATACATATACAATTCAAATGTATACAAAGTTAATGCTAGATAGTTTGAGAAGTAGAGAATGTGCAGTTAGGGAAATCAGTAAAGACTTCATGTAGATAATTAACATGTAGTAGATATCCTGCCATCTAGGGGGAGGGGTGGGGAGTAGGGGGGAAAAATTTGTAACAGAAAACTTTGTAAGGGTTAATGTTGAAGAATTACCCATACATATGTTTTGCAAATAAAAAGCATTAATTAAAAAAAAAGACTTCATGTAGAAATTGCTTTCAGAACTGCCTTTTGATGGAAGAGAGGGACTCTGAAGCATAGATGAGGAGGGAATGTATTCCAGGCATGGGAGATATTTCATGTAAAGGCATGAAGGTAGGACATGGAGTCTCGTGGATGAGGAACAATAAGTCAACAAGAACTTATTTAAGTACTTGTTTTGGGCCAGGTACTGTTGTAAAGCTCTTTTGATGAGTAGAAGAATAAATCATTTAGGGAGGTATTAAAAAATTGCCTTGCTGTAGTGAGAACTAGTTGAGATTATGAATAGTGAACCTAATCATCACAGTTTTCATAACTTTCAAAAGCTCTATTCGGCATCCTGTAAATAATCAGATGGTGAGAATAATCTCAGGCTGATTTAGTAAAGCATGGTCAATGATAGGGTAGGCAGGCAAGGATATTTGCGCATAGAAAATGGTATATAGTTGAACTGATTCACTAAGAAAGGAAGGAAAATTCAATGAGAGCAAAGGTTGATGGCCTAGGAAAGAAATGAGAGGTGGAAAGGTTAGAGGTGATGGTGAGGACACCACCCTCTGCCTCCAGCAGTATTGGGGATTGTAAGGCAAAGGGAAAGAGTATTTGAGGAAAAGGTTACAATAAAATAAAGGAATTTGGGAGTTCATGGTCATAGAAATAAAAAACTTGTAGATGATGGCAAGGTAAAGGGTGTGATTTATGTATAGCTGAATTGGGGTAGAAATTGAATAGATTGAAGAACTGGGAATTTAGGTTATGTGAGATATATCATTATGCATGTTGAAGACTCCTAATATGAGCTACAAGCCAAGTTCTGAAGTCCAGTGAGGAAGAAACAATAATTTGGGAGTCAAAAGAAAGCTGATTGAAAAAGAATTAATGTACATTGTGGTTAGATAGATTGATGCAAAGGTTGTAGAGGGCTTGAAATGTCAGAGAGGCATTTGTATTTGATCTGAGAGCCTTTGGAGTTTATTGAGTGAAGGAGTGATAGTTAGATATGTGCCTAAAGAGAATTTCTTCTCTGTCACAGATTCCAGACCCTTCACTATCTCTTCTTGGTTACCTTCCTTTGGAAGCTTTCCAGCATTATCAATATAATTCTTAAATTATAGCATCCAGAATTGAACACAATACTCCTGCATAACTGTTATCTGCTTATTCTTGGAAGCTCTGCCTTTCTTAATGCAGTCCAGGTTTTCATTAGCTTTTTTAACTGTCCATATTATTTGACTCCCTTGTTTTGAATTTACCATCTACTGAAACCACTAGGTTTTTTTCATTCTTTAAGTTTTTTGGGGGGATCTTGACTCTTCTCATCTAGTATGTTATCCATTTCTCACAGAGGTGTTTCAGGAATTCAGGGAGGACTGAATCCCTAGGTGCTGGTATGAGAGCTTGCCAAGCCTTTTTTAAGGCTGGTTATCCATCTTTGATGTCTGAACATTCAACTCTCATTTGTGGTTCCAAGAAACTGTAATGTGTACAGTGGCCATACCCCAGTAAAACAATCTTGGCAGATGGCTAATCCAGATTGAGGGTAACCAGTAGGCCTCAAAGTCATTCATAAGTTAGGGGGAGGTCTACCCCAAATAGATGAATAATGAAATGGGCAGAAGAGAACAACTTATCATAATGACCTTAAAGGTACCTGAAGTAGGTGCTATGGAGTTGAAGATGCTATGGTTATCCATTGCATCTTGGTAAATGCCACTTGTGTTAATTTTTGTCTTGCCACTGGACTTTGATAACTCTGGAAGAGAGTGTAAAGTTGACAGCTTTATGCAGTTCTATCTCACTTAAATCCAATTCATAAACAAGTCAAGACATCACCTTATGATGCCATCGGTCCTCTTTAGAAATGAAGGATGAACAACAGTATGTCTCACATAATAGCAAATCTAGTAAGCATGCTATCTGTGCTTTTAATATTGATAACAGATTATTAACAGCTTACAACCCAACACTCCCAGTAATATTCAACAGGAGATTACCCTCCAAGTGAAGATTGGTGAAGTTACTTATTGTTCGGAGTATGATATATATTTGGATGAACTATCCATCTAGGTTATATATTTTACACATTTTTTTTTGAATGACACTATTAAAAAGAAACAAGTTTATTACAATTGATCATCACATGATCTTGTTGTGTACAACACTTACTTGTTTTTCTTACTTCACTTAGCATCAGTTTTTTTAAGGATGGAAGACAAAGTCAAGGATATTTGAAAGTACCAGGAACAAAAACAGGAGTCAGATCGTGCATAAAAGATTTCTCCAGCATTATGCTGGAGAAAACAGAAGGGGGTAGACCAAAGGTATATAAACAGAGATTGACCTCTTTAGATACTGAAGTAAGGAAAGAGATAATAGGAAATGATATCAGATGGATATGAGATGATAAAAAAAATTAGGAAGATCATGATGAATGGATTTGACTTGCATGGTAAAGTTTCAAAGTCCTCATTTAAGGAAAGAGAATGTGGTGCTGTGAGAAGCCTGAAGAGAGAAATTTATTATAGTCACTGTAGTGAGTTGAAAAGAGAATCAATTAGGAAGAAGTAAAAAAGATTTTCTTATTTTAGTGAGGACTCAGTTAACAAATCTGTGGTGATTCCAGTCAGTACAGTTGCTTGACTTTTTCCAGCTCTTTTATCTACTTTTGAGTAACAATGAAGGAAGATGGTAGGATTGATCCTGGTTTAGAGTTTGCCAAGGTGTGATCAGATAGGATAACAGAATAAGGAAAAATTAAGGACTTTCCAGGTGGGGGGGAAGAGTAAACAAATGCACTTCTCTGAAATAAAAAAAAAAAAGAGGTGTTCTTCTACTCTACCTCCCCCCATGTCTGTATTAAATCAAAGGAACATGAAAACAATAACTGTTGACCTATATAGGTAGTCCATTTTCAGGTAAGACACATGGGTTGCTTCAGATGTATAATTGTGAGAAAAATCTTTGGATCTGGCCAAATTTCGGTCAGCATCAGTTAAGGGTCTGTTAACAGCAGGTAAAGGTAGTCCAAGCTTCCCAGTTATAAAGACCTAGGTTCAAAAATGCAATAAAGTATTCTTACAATTCCTGCAATTGAATAAAGTTTTCTCAAAAGGCAGAAATTGAATTAGACTCATAATTGAATAGAAAGGGAACTGAGCTAGTTCATAATTGAGTCACAAAATGGAGTCAGTGTGGTTCATTTAATTCCCACTACCATGTGCTGTTCTAATTTCCTCACTTCCCCGTATGCCCTATAAGGTGCAGTCATAACTGGTTTACTTGCTGTGTTTTTAATACACAGCATTTCATTTTCCATCTCTGTGCCTTTGGACTGGCTGCCTCCTTATCTGTAATTCTCTCTTTATCTCCATTCTTTTGAAATCTCTCAAGATCACCTTCAGTAGGACACCTGTCCATTCACTCAGCTATTACTCCCTTCTATTAAGGAACTAGTATATTAATACTAACAACTATTAAAATTATTAAATTATGTAAAATTATATTTATATTTGGTATGAATTTAATTTATACTTTAACTTTTAAGCTTTAACAACTTAAAACTACACTAAGACTTTGGGGATACCTGTATATTCACATATTTCCCTAGCTGGACTATGTGTTCTTTCAGAGTAGGGATTGTTTCATTTTTGTCTTTTCATGGTATCTGGTACATAATAGTCACTTAAAAATCCTTTTTCTTTCCACAGATTCAGAAATGAACTAGGATTATGGTCCAGAATTACATAGAAGGAGAATAGTTTGTCTTTGAGAAATGGTTCGCTTTTTTTAATGGCTCCAAACTTCTTCCTGAAACAAAAGCCCCTCCTTTTAAATATTAATTTTTTTCTTGTGTTGTATGTCTTCAAAGAATTGTTGAAGTTAGAGGTTACTCAAAGACCATTAGTCACATGGTAGTCATGAACATGTTGCAACATATTACAAATGAGTAGCTATGCAGGAGATTAGGTATAAAGGATATTGACAAAGATGTGTGGTCAGAAGATAGATGGTGGGTTAGTCATACAGCGAGGCTGAGCAGGTCACTTGTTCCATCCATATCTACAAAATCAAGATGAGTACAGCAATATTCCCTAACTTGTTGGGTGGGTCCCTTGTGGTGAATTTCTGGAAGGATATGGACTAGAGTTGCACAGGTTAGTAAGGCATGAATGGATTGCAATCTGCATCATTGGACGGACTACCCACACTGAGGAAGTCATAGATTTGTCATATTGCAGGATTTTAAAATTAATTACAGGTAGCAACACAAAGTAGTATAACAAAATTTTCCCTGTTATGACTTCTCAGGAAGGGTAATTTAGTGAATAGATGATTGATTTCTTAATATCTCAGTGGATCTGTGAGCTCATCAGTGTGGGTATTCCTTCCGTCAGTGTTGATAGCAATCCATCCACACTTTCTCATCCTGTGTATTTCTTGTCCATATTCTATCATAGATCCTCCACAGAAGATCCATCCAATGTGCTGGAGGCCTTTCTCTAGGTCTTATACCATTTCGTGAGTACCAATGTAGCATTCAGGCTGTCCATCTTGTCATCTCTTTCATTATATGACTACCTCACTTTTTTTTCCAATCATATAATTTCTGTCATTTTTTGCACCTATCATCACTGGAAATAAACTGAAGCCTTCTTGTGCCCATTTTCTTTCCATTGACCTTTGAAATGTCAACTCAATCCATGAAACAAAGATCAGTTGCTTACTGATGGCCCTTCTAACCTGTATAAGGTTACTTTAAAACAGTTTTCCTTAAAAAATTACAAACATTTCCTTTCAGTTTTGCTAACTTGGTTATTTTGAAGTATCTTCAAGGAAAAAGCTTGCTAAACAAAATTCAGCTAGGAACCTAATTAAATTATCTCAGATTTTGAATGAAATTAAAAGAGAATTAAGGTTTATTATGCTTATTAAAACTCATCTTTTGCTAACAACTTACTCAGTGCTTCATTATGTAGAGGTAATCCAAACCTCTCAAAGCCATACCAGTAGTACAGAAAAGCCTTAGTAGCAGGTCCTCCTACACTGAAACAGCTTTAAATCTAGTCTGAGTTTGGAGAGACATCACCAGATTTGGCTGTAAGATGATGAATTTTTTAGTCACAACAACTCAGGAAGACCACCACAATGGCAAAATCATGGATACTTGAAGTACAAAAAAGTCATACTAAACATAAGGCATCATTCATACTGAAATGTATTTTGCTTCAAAATTTTCAGTCTTTGAAATAAAAATTTGTTTTTTCTCCCTAATTTCCCCAGGGATATGTCTTTATGTATTATGGACTGTCTAATTTTTATCAGAATCATCGTCGATATGTGAAATCTCGAGATGATAGTCAACTAAATGGAGATACTAACTCTTTAAAAGTAAGTAAAAAACATTTATAAGCTAGTGATATCACTTAAAACTTAAGAAATAAGGAAATTATTTGTGGAAAGATTTAATGTGAAATTAAGGACAATGTTTTATTGCATGTAGAAGTTTTTCTAATTAAATTTTCTAAAATTTGTGCAGATTAATGTTTTCTTCCAGAGAAGACTCTAACAGTTGGGGCTAGTATGCTTTTGGAGACTTTAACTTTTTATTTTCATTTTTTTGCCTTATAATGTTGAAAGTTGGAATTGGAATGAATCAGAATTCATTCTCAGTCTTGTGCTAGATTTAATGGTTACATTTTGGATGTTACCATTTACTTAAAAAGATTTACATAAATAAAAATTCAGTGATATTGAAAATTTTTATTAGAATCATACTTGTACACGTGCTTTGCTTTTTTAACTCAAGTACAAATTAGGGGACTATATTTCTCATTATTTAACTTGCTTTAATGATATTTTGTGCCCTTTATAGGCTATTGTTGACAATTTCATTAATATCCAAAATACCAGGTATCTTGACCTTGAGTTGACTTCAGAATCTGAATTGGGAAGTTTGTTGTTGCCCAAAGTCGTGTTCTTTAGCCTTCTAATGAGTTCTCATTTATAGAAAACCAAGAGCAGTTGATTTAGGACCTTTTCTGTATATTCAGGGTGCTGATTCAGTTTAGAACATTGGGGCGCCACAGGATGCTCTAAGGGATCTCTGCATCTCTGAGTTTGACGTAGGAGTGAAGAGGTCCTCTAAATCTAAGATACTATAGGATATAGAGTAAGTTACTAGGGCCATATAACTCAATGGGTTTCATTTGAAGATTGATTTATCCTTCTAAAAAGGAACAGAAGGGAGTTTGCCTTCTGACACTTTGCAGTAAGCAGATATTCCTCGAGTAAAAGGAAAAAATATTCTTTATTAATGTCTTTTCATATCACATTTATTTCTGATTGTGATGGTGAGAAACAACATGGTGAAGTAGATAAGAGCTTGTCTTGAAATCAGGAAGACTTAGCTTCATGTCCTTTTTTAAGTGCTTACTATGTGCCAGACATCATGCTATGTGTTGAGAATTCCAAAACAAGCAAAAGAAAGAAAGTCTCTGATCTCAAGGAGTTTGTATTCTAATGGGGGGGAAACAACAAATAAAAAGGAGCAAGATAGTGGTGGGAGAAAGAAGTTTGGAGACTGAAGAAGAATGAAGGAAAGGGCTATAGGGGCAGTGGAATCTTTCAGAGTGAGAATGTCACCAGGACATAGTGGAGAAGTCTGGTAAGTTAAGAGTAAAGATGGGAGATAAATGGCCACACAAAGGATCACAGATACAGGGTTTGCAGAAACCATCTTTAACACTCCCACCATTTTTATAGATGAAGAAATTGAAGCTCTGAGAAGTTAAGTAATTTGCTCAGAGTTATGCCAGTGCATTTTTCATATTGTTTCAGTTATTATATATAATAGTACCATACCAAAATAAGCAATTTTCTGGGAATGCTTAAAGGTAAATATGTTTAAAAACTTAACTAATACGTTAAAATTAGAATTGAGGATAATTTTTACATGTCAGTGTTAACTAATTAACACCTATTAATATTTTCTAGGCAGATTTAGAGAATTTAGACTATGATTTAGTCAGTAATGTTTGTCTTTATATTTTTCTTTGCTTTTCTTTGTAAAAATCAGAACCCCAGTAAGGAGTGTGAGCCCTATCGCAAGGATGGAGATAAACCAATTGCTCCTTGTGGAGCTATTGCCAACAGTATGTTTAATGGTATGAACTTTTAAACTGCCATTTGTTTTGAAATCTTATGACATTTTATATATACTGTTAAAAATTTAATGTTCCAGTAACACATGAATAGAACTGATAAATTGACCATTTTAAGTATATTAATCTCTTTAAGGCTTTATTAAATAGAAAATAACAGTAATTATGTCTATTGATGTTTATAGAATTCTGAACACTATTGACTTTTGGCAAGATACACACACACACACACAGAATTGATAAATGTTTGCCTTCTAGTTCTCAAAATATTGTAAAAATTTTAGTATTTTATGTTTTGTTCAATAACATATTGCCTTATTCTGCTGGGAAATCTTTTATCCATAGGAAAGGAAAGAAAAAAGAATAACCAGCACTTAGCAAAGGGAAAACATGCTTTATTAACAAATTATTAACATTCTGTTCTATATTGGATATAATAAAATGATATACTGACCATTAACACTACTAAATGAGAGGAGTAATGGATAATACAAATGACATTTAACATAGTAATCCACTATTGAATTTTTGGGGTTTTTTTTGGGAGGGGTGAAAATTTTGGGGAGTGAAATTTTGGGGCAAGTGGGCGCTTAGATGTTAGTAGGAGCTAATTTTAATTTTATTTGGGTATTAAAAAAACAATTGAATTACTTTTTTATGTGCCAACTAGTAGTATTCAGAAGTATACTTGGAAATTATGGGAAATTAATGTACTACAATAAATTATTACATAATGTACTTAAAACATATCAGACTGATGTTTTTTGTGGTATTAGATGTAATAGTGGAAAAACTTGAAATACTCTGAGGCCCATAGTGGTTGGAAAATGACTAAAAAGACTGTATTCTGCCAGAGTAATGTCTTTTTTATGGGTGTAATTTTTCAAAAATAATAAATATCTTAATTCAGAAATAGAGAAATATTTGTATGAAACAAGCTACACTCTCAAAAAACGTAACTAAGAAAATTGTAAATATTGACAGCTGTTGCTGTATCAAAGAATTTTATTAAGGACCTATGATTTTGGAAACTTGATGTAATCTGGGATTTGAAATCTTAGAGAGTTATCCTTGGCTCAGAGAGTTTCACTGACCTGCCCATATTAAGAAGCTGAAGACAAAGTCTTTCTAACTTCAAGTCCCACACTTTTTTTCACTATGCCATACTACCTCTCTCTTAAAAACTTTCTTGGGGCAGCTAGGTGGTGCAGTACATATAACACTAGCCCTGAAATCAGGAGGATCTGAGTTCAAATATGGTCTCAGACACTTAACACTTCCTAGTTCTATGACCTTGGGCAAGTCACATAACCCCTAATTGCCTCAGCAACAACAACAAAAACAAAACAAAACAAAAACTTTAAGGATAGATTTGGGTATAAGAAAAGTATAAATAAACTTATTGGTAAATTGCTATTATGGATTGTATATTTGTACTTTTATGATAAGGTTAATTGAATACAAAACAAAAGGGAATTTTCTGATACACCAAAGGTCAGAAACAATTTTTAGTAACATTTCTTAGAATATAGTATTTAAAAGCAAAGTATATAATAAATCAAAAACAATCTTTAGCTGTGAAATGGATAAGAAAAAAAAATCTTTATTTTTCACTAGCTTTTAACTAAAATTTGGCATTTCCTTTAATTTTGAAATATATTCATGTTTCCATAGACATGTCAGTGGATGTCAATGGAGTCCAGAATTCCTATATTTAATATATTTTTATGTGTTTGTTCTAATTGATTCCAGAGATTTTTATATTAACCTTGGCTATACTAATTTGTAAATTTTTATTATTTAGTAAAATACAATAGAAATATCAAATTATTATTATTTCTACTTCTGTTGTCTTTATAAAAATCCACATGTATGGCTTGGAATTAGAAGAGTTTCCTTCAGGAGCTCCTGTATCTTTCTTTTATCAGTTTAATGAGCTCAGCAAATAACTGATTGTCTTCATGACTGTTAGGGAGAATCTGATTGTAGCACAATGAAGCATAGGATAAAAGAACATAGAGAGAAAGAAACCCCAAGAGTTTTTGGATAATTTTGGATGGGTTTTTAATGAAATACTGTCAGGTAAAAGCATAAAGTCACTATATCTTTTTTTATCTCATTTTTAGATACATTAGAATTGTTTCAGATGAATGAAAGTTCACTTATACGTATTCCTCTGCATAAGAAAGGTATTGCTTGGTGGACAGATAAAAATGTGAAATTCAGAAATCCACCTGGAGGTAACCTGTCTGAAGTTTTTAAAGGTAAGGCAAAAAAAAAACAAAAAACAAAAACAAACCAGAAAACCAACAACTAACCAAACAAACAAAAATTGAGATTATTTTAAGATATAAATGTTACATAAAATTTATAAAACAAAACAAAAAACTTGAGCCCCCCAAAAAAACACATAACCTGAAATGTGCATTTAAGCTTAAATATTTGTTATTTTTACTTTTTTCTCCTCAAATAAATTGTAATATGCTTTAGAAACAGTTTTGGTAATATATTAGCCTTGGGCCAGAAAGACCTATATTCAGGTACTGATTTTAGGCAAGTAACCTAATTTCTTAGTGTTCCTGGGTAAGTTCATAAAATTGTATGTTGCATTCTGCATTGCATTTGCATTGCATTGCATATCCTGCATTAATTTTGAAATTACAATTATCCCTTCTACTTTGTGATTTTCCCCATTGAAGTTTAGATATATTGTAGGTTGGTATAAGAAATTAAAAGAAATTTTTTGGGAGTTTTGTGGAAGCTGCAGAAAGTTTAGATAAGTCTTTATATGATTACCTTAGAGTTGTTCACAGAATATTTTCCATATAACAACTCTTGAGGCAGATAGCATTATTATATGGATATTACAGGGGAAAAAAATCAAGGATAAATTAAATAACCTGTCTAAGTTCTCACAGTTAGTTACATTGGAGCTAGAATTCAAACTCGGGTCTTCTTACACTTAAGTTTGATGAGGTTACTGTTGTGGCTTAGTCTTCCCCTAAAAATAAAAGTATCAGATGATATATATACATATATATATATATATATATTTTTTTTATCAAAAGTTTATCCTGCTCTTGGTACACACTATTTTACCATTATCTTATCTTTACATTTTAAAAATTGTCTTTTGAAAAGTACTCCAATGTTTCCTTTGCTTATTTTAGTATTTTATATGTCAGCTCTATAATTGGCTAAATGTTCATTCTTTTTTATTAAGTTATTAATGTAATCAGTTTGTATTTTGCAAAACAGGAAATTCCAAATTATTTAGTATATGATTATATTTAAATCTTCAAGATTTAGAAAAAAATATCTTAGTAAATTATTTTCTTTATATATACGTGTGTGTGTGTGTGTGTGTGTGTATTTTTCTTTTGATGAAACTTTTCTAATACAATGAAAGTTTTGCTACTTTCCCCTCCCCCCAGGTACAACAAAACCTTTAAACTGGCCCAAACCAGTATATGAATTGGATGAAGATCCTGAAAATAATGGATTCATAAATGAGGATTTTATTGTATGGATGCGTACTGCAGCATTACCTACGTTTCGTAAACTTTATCGTCTGATAGAAAAAAAGGGTGTATTGCATCCGACTTTACCTGTTGGACAATACCTTTTGAGAATCACATACAGTATCCTTTTTTGTTACAGATCTATAAAAAATCCTTTCGGGTATCATTAAATACTGTCTTATTGGTTGAACTTTGGTTTTTAGTTTATGTCACTATAATATTATTGATTTGCTTTTGTTTTCCCCCTAGAATATTGATAAGAGTATGCTTTTTCCTTCAATTGTACAAATTTTAGCTTTCAGAAAAATTCCTTGAAAACTACATTAATATATTCCCAGAGCTGCATTTGGGCTTACGTGGCAAAAATACTTAAAATTTATCCACTCATAAACTAGCATGCTGCAATGATCAGGTATCTTAAATGTGTTGAAAATAGCAGACTAGTTAATGATTCATAAGAACTATGAATGAGTTATGGATAAGGTCTGGACTTGGGATTTCCTTCACAGAGCCAATATATGTCAAATATAGGACTTAATTAAAGTCTTCCATATTTCAATGTCAGTTCTTTATCTATTATACTACATTGCTTCTCTGAATGGGCTATTTCATTTGAATGCAGTTAATCTATTTCATATATGCTTTGCTTAAATTTTAAGAAACTTATTTTTTTTTTGTACTAGTAACCTGTAATCTCTGAAGTTTAAAAATGCTAATTTATGCAAGGGTTCCAGATAATCTCTCAATATTGCCTTATATCTCTTAATAGTAGTAGAGTAAGGGTAGCTAGGTGGCACAGTGGATAAAGCACTGGTCTTGGAATCAGTTCAAATTTGGCCTCAGATACTTACTAGCTGTGTGACTCTTGCCTCAGTTTCCTTATCTGTAAAAATGAACTGGGAAAGGAAATGGCAAACTACTCTAGTATCTTTGCCAAGAAAACCTCATTTGGGGTCATGAAGACTTGAATATGACTGAAATGACTGAACAACAACATTTTTTAACAACAAAATTTTAAGATGATTATTATTAATACTTAGTAAAAAAAATAACATTGTCAACAAAATCAGTTACAATTCCTTATTTCTCTAAGTACTGGCCCATTATTTAAAATGTTTCTAAGGTTAAAAAATACCTTTTAAGTAATTGCTAATCAAATGAACTTTTAATATACATGATTAATAATATATCTGTATGTATATATATGTGCATAATTCTCATCAGGGACCATAACCAAATTAATATATTAATGATGCTTTCAAATGAAGTGCTTCCTTGAAGTCCTTATATCTAGTGTGACTAGTGGAGCAACATAAACCAAATATGTTTTATTTTAGTAATAATAGTAAGTGCTCACATAGTTACTTACAGATATATAGTGCTTAAGATATGAATGCACTGCATATACATAAATATGTGCATATGTATATATAGTATGTGTGTGTATTTCAATCATATATATGTGAAAGGAGGGACTGCATATTCATAATTTCCTTGTTTTATAAATTAAACAGTAAATTGTCATTTAATATTAAATACTGAAAGAAATTAATGTCTGAATATCAGCCATATTCCTACCATGTTATAACCATCTTAAATCATAAAAATTAATGTTAAAAATGGAAAGCAATCTCATTTCTTAAATTATTGTGTCACAGTATTACTTACATAATCCTTATGGTTATTGAAAATAACATATTCTTCCCCAGTCTTATAATATAGCATGTCTGATAATTTTTTAGGAATCTCAGAATTTATTTTACATTAGACATTTTTCAGGAAGTTATATTCCAGGGCCAAAGTGAAACAAATTAATTGTTGCTAATGAATTGCAGAAGTGTAAAATGCCAATTTAAATAATTTTTAAAAATAAGCTAACAGGTCATAGAAAAAATATTCCTATACTACCCTCAGATTATCCTGTACATACTTTTGATGGACGAAAACGGATGATCTTGAGCACCATTTCATGGATGGGAGGAAAAAATCCATTTTTGGGAATTGCTTACATCACTGTTGGATCCATCTGCTTTCTTTTGGGAGTTGTACTACTAGTAATTCATCATAAATATGGAAACAGAAATAATAGTGCAGATATTCCCAATTAATTTTGTATTCTGAAAAGAAATCTGCATGTGCGTCAAGGCCAGTCCAATCCAGCCGCGCTGTTAAATGCTAAATGTCTGGTTAATATGTCATTTCTGAAGCTGGCTGCATAACTCTTTTTTTTCCCTTAATTTTTTTTAAAGAGCCTTGTCCCATGCTTCTTCACTGGGGATGACTTGTGAAAATATGACGGGTATATCAACAAAAACTTGCTGTAACTATATTGATCATATCAACACTGTGACTGCTGAAATGGCTTTTTATTGTTTGCTTTTTATTGGACAGGCCATACGATGTATACAACCTCTTTCCCATGTAATGTTATCTGCTGCTTTAATATTTGTGCTCTGTGGGTAAAATTATATACATATATAATGCTGTATAAGTATGCTTATTGTATGAAGAAAAGGATAACAAGATGTGTAAGAATTTATTATGACTTGATATCCTTTCAGGAATTGAAAGGTTTTGAGAAGATAAAGAAAGCTAGATCTAAATAAAACATTTCCCCTTTTCATATGTTGTGTGTATAGGCTTCAAGTACCATCTTTGTTAAGGTAGTTAATAGACTCAGTTTATCCAGTAGAGACCTATTTCAAGCCTAGCTCTGATGTAATAGGACATGTTTAACATATGTAGCATAGGAATAAATTATTAGTCATGTCTAAAGAGATTAGGCCACTTACCTTCTGGATAGAATTTTAAATTCTTATTTTCATTTGTTTTAGTGAGTAAAGCCAGGTGTCCCAGCTATCTTTAAATGTTTCACAAAGTCTTGGTCATTTATTTCCCTTGGCGCTTTCTCTTCACAAGAGAAGAAAGAAGAGAATCTGAAATGGGAAAATAGTACTCTGTGGTGGCAGAGTACATTTGCCTAAGGATAAACCAAGTTTAAATACTCAAAATTTTTTCATATTTCATTACAAGATGTTTAGCATTGGGAAATTTGCGTCACCTATTGGAAGTATCTCAGACTTAAGTTTATTTTTTACAGGTAAGTGTTTTGACTTGTATACTAAAACTATAGTCCAGAACACATTAAAAATGTTAATCTTTTTACCTAGGAATTCCATTTTCATAGATGTGAAGTAAGAGTGTTTGTTCAGCCTCTTGTATAATTAAGATGCCAATTCCTTTAGTTGGTCTTCTTAGGTGTTAACTTTAAACGAAGTTCTTTAAAACTTACTGATTAAATTCTGAGGAAGATTATGCATATAATAAATTATAATGTATATGGTGGAGGTTATTGTATATGCAGCTATCTTGGTAAATTATACATATCCAATATTAAATAAATGCTGTAATTTGTTAATGAAACTTATTCTTGAAGTGATGTAAAGTTATTTTCTACATGCATGAAAATATGTTTTAATTAATAAGAAAAGATGGCTTGATTAATCAAACTCTTTATTTTTGTTTAATAAATTTAATCTTCAGTATATGTATCTGTACATTTACATAGAAAAAGGTATGTTTATTTTTAATTTGCAGTTTCTCCCACGTTACGTTTTAAATCAAAAGTCTGGGGATTGTATTAATTTTTATTAGATATATGCTTATTTAAAAACATAATGGTTAGTAGTATAAAAGGTGCCACATGTCTTAATATATTATATAAATTTACAATTTGATTATATGAGTCATACACTGACTTTATTCATTCATAAGAAAATGACTTGCATGGCATCCTTAATATGTGACTATCACAGAAACTTTCAAAAATCTTACTCTACAGCTGTGTAATGTATTCTTTATATAAAAGCCTTTTTTAAAAATTGTTTGCTCCAGATTCTGTCACTTGTTTTCAACATTTGGATTATCCCACTTCACAAGTTATTTCTTTAGGATTTTTACATTAATAGAGTCCTCTCTTTCTCACTTGTATAAATTGATATCAAGGAGTGTAAGGATCTTCCATCTTTTAGTCTAATATCTTCTATCTTTTAGTCTAATCTGAGGGACTAGAGGATGCCATTAAATGAACAAATGAAGAGCTTTTCCACGGTTGTCTAATCTGTATTGAAGATGGAATCTTTGAAGTTAATCCATTTTACAAATATATTTTAGACCTAAATTCTCTCCTATCTCCTCTCACTTGAGCCATATAAAAATTACTGTTGCCTAAATCTAATGAATATGGAGTATTTATTTGGTCTTTGTGAAGGATAAGGAAAGAGAAATATTTTATCTTATAGGCTTTATGCCAACTTTCTTGCTTTTTGGTGACATTCTCATGTTTTAAAAATTGAGCTTAATTTTAAGGCACCTAATTTATAGGCTGGAGAAGATAAGTAAATACATTAAAGATTGTGTGTTAACTTGGAGGAAATATTTTGGGGTGTTAAAAGGATTCCCATTTTAAGTAGTTATGCAGTAAATAAAGGCTTAAGAAATTTATTGAAATCATAAAGCAGGTTTTTTTTTTAAATTGGAAAGTATATCACTTAGTAGAGAAATATTTAACCAAAGGGAGAGTTAAATTGGAATATAATTTGTTTATTGACTGGTGATGAAATTTCTTTGTATTTTTGAGAGATTACTTTGTTAGCATCTGTTGCAGCTTAATAAAAACAAACTGGATTTACTTTGGTATATTGGCCATGTCTTGTTAATAACATCTTGGTTTTATTGATGAAATTCAGATTCAATGGCAGCCTAAGCTCAATGAATAAATGTTAATAATTCCTTATATTTTATATAATACTTCTAGCAATGTGAGATTTAATATAATTCATATAATTTTTTTAAATGATAGATATTCCCAATCAGGATACTAATATGCATTCAGGATACTAATATGCATTAACTTTAAGTGATACAAACTGACCCATAACTTCTAGGTTGGGGATGGGCAGAGAATGTATTAGTGTTTTTATGCTTGAAAACTGTTAAAGTCTAAGGAGACCTTTTCCTTAACTATTTAAGAAAATCAGATTCTCACCTGAATGCTAATTAAACTGTTTAAGGTTAGTATTAGGTAGAAGTAAAAGCATGCCAATAGAGAAGTGAAAAAGGTATGAGATATGGCATATAGGAAAGGTTATTTGGGATTGAGAAGTGTGCTGATAGTTTTGAATGAAGAGGGAGAAATTGTTAGTGAGTGGGCACCCAGTTTGGTCACTCTTCTCTTTGTGATCTTCTAATGTCTAGTTTGGAAACATTGCTTTTTAGCATTATTATGTGGTACTGTTATTCAATGACATTGAATAAGATTTTTGAAGGCAAGATAGTTTTTTTTTATTTTTTCATTAATTGCTAGTTCACTGCCTTATCCTTGTATGAAGATGACCCTGAATTATTATCTAAGACTCTGCAAGGGAAGAACAAGCTCAACTGGCTGTTATGTTATAAATCTTTTAGCCATAGCAATGCATGAAACTGATAAAAATGCAAAAGAGCCCTTAGTGCTGCCCACTTCCAAGGGCAGTGGCATAGAAGGGTACAAAGGGTACAACAAATTTCATACTTCTTAGTCTGTCTCCAGTATTATTTTAATTATTGACACTCTTAAGTATATGATTTTGATTGAAAAAACATTAAATTGATAAAACTACTAGAAGAATCAAAGAAAGAATCAAACTATACATACTGATAGTCTTGGTACAAATGAAAATATGAAAAAAAGTTTGTTTTTATTGTTCATCCATATATAATTTAAAATATAAATAAAATATTTATGGAACATTTGATCATCTCACATTGCTTTGCACACACTGAACATTAGCAAATATACTCTCATAAACACAACTATAGCTTATGTGTCGGTATCTATTGCAAAAGATAAAATAAAAAGTACTCAGTGACTTCAAAGCCAAGTTGAGCAGAGGGAAGAATATTATATTGGAAAATGGATAAAAATCAAGAAGTGGAAGAAAACTTTAAAAAACTTAAAAAAAAACTATATATTTTAATATCACAAATACTTCAAGAAACAGAGCCAGCCTTTTGTATCTCGGGTGTTCTGTGGGGATAATTCCCTGCAGGACCGGAGACATCTGAAGACCTGGGAAATAAGTAAGAAACCAGTTGACTCCCATCGAGTTGAGCGACGGGAGTCTGCCCCCGCCTAGGAGAATGGTGGGTAGTTTAGGTCCCCCACCGAGGTGGGTGGGCGGGACTTAATGGGAAAGGAAGAATCAGAAATAAAATAAAGCTTAATAACCCAGTATTTGCTAAACCCCAAAACATGAATTACTTGAGGAACACATTCTCTATTAAGAATTTCTGGGAGTACTGGAAAAAAGTCTCACAGAAATTAGGCTTACACTGTTATCATAACTATTGCACCATAAATTCAAAATGGAAACATGACTGCATATTAAGAGATCATGCCATGTAAAAAATTAGAAGAGAAGTAAATATATCATGACTTTTACATGCATGGGTAAGATAAATTTTTAACTAAAGAAGATCACTTTAATAGCTGAGTGGAATACGAACTAGAGTGAGAAGAGGTTTGGGACAGAGAGACCAACCACCAGGCTATTAAAAGTAATGAGGGCTTGTATCAGGATGATGTCAGTGTCAAAAGAGGAAAGGGCATATAACTGCAAAAGTAGAATTGACTGGACTTGGCAGTAAATATTGGGGGGAGTAATATGATTGAGGCATTGAGGATAACCCCTACTGTATGAGTTCTGGATTACTGGGAACATGGTAGTAGTCTCCATGGAGAATTTAGGAAGATGAGAGGATTTGGAGAGAAAGATTACAAGTTCAGTTTTGAATGTAGGGGTTTGAGATATCTGTACGACACACAGTTTGAAATACCCACTAAAGAATAGGAAATTTGAGTTTAGAAGTTAGGAGAGAGATTAGAACTGAATAAGCACATCTGAAAATCAGCAGAGATGGTAATTAAATCCATGGGAGCTCATGAGATTACTGAGTGAAATGGTATGACTGGAGAAGAGCATTCTGGAATGAGCCCAGTGGGACATCCACAATTAGGTGATATGAGCTGGAAGATTCAGTAAAGGAGACTAAGAAGGGAAAAACCTGCAGGAGGGCTAGGATAGAAAAGTGCTAGGAAAACCAAAGGAGATGAGAGTATAAAGGAGAATAGGTTCTTTGACAGTGTCATTGCATAGAGGTTGAGAAAGTTGAGGATTGAGGAGAGGCAATTAAGAAATTATTTGAAACTTGAAAAAAGTAATTTCAGTTCAGTGGTGATTCTGGAAGCCAGACTAGAAAGTTTGAAGAGGAAAAAGGAAGTGGAGGCTTTGGTTGTGGTCAGTTTCTCAAAAGAGTTTAACTACAAAAGAGAAGGAAGACAGTTTAGCTTTATGGATCAAATGAGGAAATGGGTGGTGGAGTTGGATAGGAGATACACACATCTTTATATACAACATGGAAGCAGCCCATTGAGAATGGAAATTAGTGAAAATGTGGGGAAATGGAGGAGGCAATGTGCTGAAGGAGACAGGAGATGGGAATGTGTGCAAGTGGAACATTTGTCTTGGTAAGAGGGATCACCTCTTCATGTGAGATACGAATAAAGGAAGAGGTATAGGGGAAGACGGTTTGAGTGGTGTGAGATAGAGAGAAGTGGGAGTATCTGCATGTGGTCTCAATTTTTTTTAGTGAAATAATATTCTCAGTTGAGGGGGAATTTTGAGAAGAGATCAAAAAGTTTGGAAAAGCCACCATATTTTGAGGGATGGTGAATTAGGTATATATAAAAGGATTATGCTGTCACAGTGAAGACAAATCAAAATTATGTAACAAATTTTAATAATTCAGACTACACAGTTCATGATAAGGATTTGGTATGCAAGAAATATACACATCAAACAATATATTTAAGACCAAAAGCAATTCTACAAGTAGACAAAGGAGATAAGTATGCACTTTTCAAAATAATTACGTATTATGAACTGTATGAAAGCTCCAACCTAATATTGTAAGAGAAATTCAAATTTAAAAAAACAACTGAGATTCACATATTCAGCAAATTGGCCACAAAGTAGGAGGGGCTGTGGAAAGACAGACATAATGCATTGTTGAATGAGCTGTGAATTCATACAATCATTCTGGAAGGCAGTTTGGAATCTCTTGAATCAGAGATCTTTCTGTTAATCCTATATCACAAGGAGATCATCAACAAAAACAAAAAATAAAACCAAACCACCCCCTCCAAACAAAACAAAACCAGAAGCATAGACACCAAAATATTTATATTTTCTGTACTTTTGTGGCAGTAAAGAACTAGAAACAAATGTTTGATCAAGAATTACCAAAAAATGGTGGTACATGTTATGCAATATTGCTGTCTTATAAAAAATAATGGTTATGATGAATAGAGAATCAGGGAAAGATAGGATGGGTGCAAATTAAAACATGCTGAGACAAGAAAGCACTATACACAATGACTTAAATGGAAAGGGAAATCACAAAACAATTGAAAATGAATCTTGCAGTATTAAAAAAGATGAGATGCCATTTCTCTATGTGTGGAATGTTGCTTGTATTACAACTTTTTGGTATGTATTCATCAGTTTTCCATCAAAAAGACTTTCCTCTTTTTGCAAAATTCTTTGTTATTATAGGATGGGTATCTGGGTGTAAGGAAGATAGGGGATACAAATGGAATTAGGTCAGTGTAAAAATAAAAGATCAATAAAACTTTTTAGATAAGAGTTGGAATATGCTATACTGGATGCACACTGAATAGCAATGCACATACAAAAATGAAACCAATTATTTCTTAACAGATGGGAAATTACTGTTTACAGATGTAAAACATTTCAAAATGTGTAGTTACAAGACAGGGTAATCTATTCTGCTCAATAATGAGAACTAGTGTATTTAACGTTCATGATCTCTGCCCAATGTACTCTGAGAAAAAGGCAGTGGTCCTTAGAAAGATGTGAGAACATTGTTTGGGTCTAAGCAAACATATACAAATTAAAAAAAAAATCCATGGCAGAGATAACCTTCATAGGTATGCAAAAACAAAATTTCAACATCTATTGGGAAAGATCCTTTTAAAAAAATGGAAACTATCAGAAAGACTATGACCTCAAGTAAATGGAAGAGACAAACTTCCTTACCAATTCATATACCAAGTTTCTATGAAGTCTATGAACAACAGGTCATATTTCTAGAGTATTATCAGTGAAAATCTCAGAAAGAACAATAGATTCTTTTGATCAATGCTTTTTGGTTATCAATATTGAGAAGGATAGATCAAGGACATGCATCTGCAAAAGATTCTTATTAGTGTCACATAAGATATCCTATACAAAGTACAGAATACAAATTTTAAAAATACAAATACAAGTATTACTTATGACTGATTCTCTAAATGGTCCTATTCGTGAATAGCATTATGCTTATTCCATTGAATTCCAAGTAATTCCCATAATTAAGACATTTATCTGACCATGTGCAGTGGAAAAGAAATATGCATAAATGAACATATTCTAAAGTAGCACTAAAAGGAACTTTAAAGAAACCCATTGGATTTACTGGAAAATTATGTCAAACTGTATAAAGCAACATTAATGCCTATATGATGAAACTTTAAAATATATATATATTTTTACAATTTGCAAAAATCTTCTCTTTCCCACCCTCAACCCCCATTGGGAAAGAAAAGAAAAACCCTGTTATAAATATATGGCCATGCAAAACAAGTTCTGAATTTGGCCATGTTTCCCAACCTCCCCAGTCCTTTATTACCTCAATCTTTATTGATTAGGGGTTACATATTTCATTATGAGTTCTCAAATAATGTTTGGCCATTGTAAAGATGAACAGCATTTTCATCATGAGTCCTGAATTAGTGAGAAGTCATCATGTTAAGTTTTTTAAAATTATATTTTATTTTTTCCAAATATATATAAAAACAATTTTTGGCTTTTTTTTTAAAGTTTTGAGTTTCAAATGTTCTCCCTCTTCTCCCTTCCCAAAAAGGTAAGCAATTTGATATAGGTTATATATATATATGCAACCATGCAAAACATTTTCATATTAGCCGTGTTGTAAAAGAACACACTAAAACCCAAGAAAAAGAGAGTTTAAAAAAAGGTATGCTTTGATCGGCATTCAAACTCCATCAGCTCTTCCTTTGAAGAGGAATAGCATTTTTCATCATGTCTTTCAGAATTGTCTTGGATCATTACATTGTTGAGAGTAGTTGATTCATAGTTGATTATCATATACAATTGCTATTATTGGGTTCACTGTTCTCCTGGTTCTGATTGCTTCACTTTATATCAATTTATATAAATCTGTCCAGATTTTTCTGAAACTATCCTGCTTATCATTTCTTGTAGCACAATAGCATTCCATCATAGTCGTGTTCCACAGCTTGTTCAGCTATTTCCCAATTGATGGACATCCTTTCAATTTCCAATTCTTTGCCACCACCAAAAGCAATTAAAAATATTTTTGTATATATAGATTTTTTTTCAAAAATCTTTTTTGGGATATAGACCTAGTTGTGGTATTACTGGGTGAAAGGGTCTGCATAATTTTAATCTGAATATAGTTGCAAATTTCTCTATAATGGTTGGATCAGTTCAAAATTCTAGCAGTAGTACATTAGTGTCTCAGTTTTCCTACATCCCCTCCAATGTTTATTGTTTTCTTTCTGTCATATTAGCCTGTTTGATACGTGTGAGATGTACCTCAGTTTTTTAAATTTGCATTTCTCTCATCAGTAGTGATTCAGAGCATTTTTTTCCATATGTGTTAAGAACTTTGATTTCTTCTGAAAATTGCTTGTTGGGAAATGATTCATTATTATATAGATTTGGCTCAGTTTTCTATATTTTTGAAAAATGAGGCCTTTATCAGAGAAACCTACTGTAAAAAAATGTCCCTCCCCCAAACTTTTTTTGCTTAGCGCCACTGGATGTTTGTGGAAAATCTTTTTAATTTAACGTAATCAAAATTATAATTTTACTTCTTGTAATACTTTTTATCTCATTTTTGTCATAAATTCTTCCCTTTTTCATAGATTTGACAGATAAGATTCCGTGCCCCCCCAATTTATATCAACCTTTGTCTAAATCATGTACCCATTTTGACATCTTGGAATATGGTGTGAGATGTTGATCTATACCTAGTTTCTACCAAGCTACATTCCAATTTTCCTCAGTAATTTTTGTCTAATAGTGAGTTCTTGTTCCAAAAGTATGGTTCTTTGCCTTTATCAAACACAAGATTACTTAGGGTAATTTATAACTGGATATTATATACCTAATTTATTCTATTTAACTTTTCTAAAATACTATACATGGTCTTTTTTACTTTTTGGTTAGACTTATGAAGGTCTTTGAGGGGTAACATAATATAGGCTAGCATTTCCCTTTTTTAATTTATTTGGACTTTTCTTTAAGAATTTAGATACTATGTTATGTGGCATGCATTTATTTACAATTGATACTATCTAATCTTTCAGCTAAATACAGTTTCCCTGTTTTATCTTTTTTTTCTCTTGTTTTGTCTGTGGTTGATGATTGCAAACTCTGCTTTACCTTTTTTTTTTTTTTTTTTTTTTTTATTTTAAATTAAATATTTTTTTTTTTTAAAAAATTTTTTATTTTTTTTTTTTTTTTTTTTTGCTTCAGCTGAAATGTAATAGATTTTTATTTTAACTCAGTGTACATTTTTTCTATTTCATTTGTATATCTTATAAAAAACTTTATTGGATTCTGGTTTCTAATCCATTCTGCTTTTCTCAATTTTATGAATTCCTCCCAATCATATTCAGTTATGATTGTTAATTATGTATTTCCTTTCATCTTATTCACATACTTTTTCTTTTTTTTTTATTTCCTGCCCCCTCTTTCTAAAGAACGGAGTGAAAAGATTACACTAGGTTTGGTATAATCTGCTTCTATTCTCCTGCCCCTCTTTTCCCACCTACTAACAGGTTCAAGCCAGTCTTCAGAATTGGTTAGCCCTTCCTTATTACCTCCCTTTTCTATTTCCTCCTTTCCCTATTTCATTGTTGACTCAAATGTATTTCTATACCCAACAATTCCTTTCTTCCCTCCTGTGACCAAATTAAATGAGGTTCAAGTGTTGCCCACTTCCCCTATCAATTCTTCTTGTTTGTATAAGCTTTCATTTGTATAGTCCCAATTATCTGAGTCAGTTTCCCACATGTTTTTCTCTCCTCTAGCCCAGAATATTTCTCTTCATCTTCCTTTCTTTTAAAATCAAGACATAATTCTCGGGCCCTCTGTTTAGATTCCCTCCATGACTTCTAAATATAAGAGTTCTAAAGGTATGTATGTATTATTTTCCCATATAAGAAGGTATAGTTTATCTTCAAGTTCCTTAAGATTTCTTACTTGTTTGCTTTACATTACTTGTTTTATGTTGTTCCTTTTGATTCTTTTATTTCCAAGTTTTTAGTCAGCTCTGATCTTTTGGTGAGAAAAAAAAACCCTCTCATTAAAGATCTATTTTTCCTCTTGTATGATTATACTCAATTTTGCTAAGTTATTTGAGGTTGTAAATCTTTATCTTTTGCCTTATGGAATATTTTAAATTATGTAGTCTTTATAAAATGAATGCTAAATCTTATGCCATCCTATCAATCTTTTTTTGTTCTGATAGCTTGTATATATTTTGTTTTTTACCTAAAAGTGCTGGATTTTGGCCATATTTCTGTGAGTTTTCATTTTGGGAATTTTTTTTTCAGGCAATTACCAGTGGATTTGTTTTTTCTATTCCTACTTTGCCGTGTGGTTTTTAAGAGTTCTGACCAGCAAGGCATATGAACAGACAATTTTCAGATGATGAAATTAAAACCATCTCTAGTCATATGAAAAGTTGCTCCAAATCACTATTGATCAGAGAAATGCAAATTAAGACAACTCTGAGGTACCACTACACACCTGTCAGATTGGCTAAAATGACAGGAAAAGATAACGATGAATGTTGGAGGGGATGTGGGAAAACTGGGACACTAATACATTGTTGGTGGAACTGTGAACGGATCCAACCATTCTGGAGAGCAGTTTGGAGATATGCTCAAAAAGTTATCAAACTGTGCATACCCTTTGGCCCAGCAATGTTTCTACTGGGCCTATATCCCAAAGAGATCTTAGAGGAGGGAAAGGGACCCACATGTGCAAGAATGTTTGTGGTAGCCCTTTTTGTAGTGGCTAGAAACTGGAAACTGAATGGATGCCCATCAATTGGAGAGTGGCTGAATAAATTATGGTATATGAATGTTATGGAATATTATTGCTCTGTAAGAAACGACCAGCAAGACGATTTCAGAGAGGCCTGGAGAGACTTGCATGGACTGATGCTGAGTGAAATGAGCAGAACCAGGAGATCATTATACACAGCAACAACAATATTACATGATGATCAATTCTGATGGACATGGCTCTCTGCAACAAAGAATTGTCTCAAACCAGTTCCAATTGTTCACTGAAGAAAACCATATACACCCAGAGAGAGGGATATGAAATATGGACCACAACGTAACATTATCATGATCTCTATTGATGTCTGCTTGCATTGTGTTGCCTTTCTCTGATTTTCTTTTTTTTTTTTCTTGTAGATAGGATTTTTCTTGCATAACTTGTCAAGTATTTCAATATTATTGACATGTAGTGGACTTCCTGCCATCTAGGGGAGGGGAGAGGACTGGGGGTAAAAGTTGTAATGGAGAGCTTTGTAAAGATCAATGCTGGGGAACTACCCATACATATGTTATACAAATAAAAAGCTTTAACGAAAAAAAAAAAAGTTCTGACCAGTTTATTTTTAATATTTCTTGAAACATAAACACTTTTTCAGGTCATACCTTTGAGTAATCCAATGTTTCTTAAATTATTTCTGGATCTGTTGTCCAAGTTGTTTTGTTATAAGATACTTTTTATTTTCTTCTTTTTTTTTCCCTGTCTTTTTAATTTTTCTTGTCTCATGAAGTCATTAGCTTCTATCTGGTCAATTCAGAGAGTTTGTTTCTTTGTATATTTTTTTCCAAGATGTTAATTCTCTTTCGAAGTCTTTCTTCAATAGAAAACTTTTTTCCATATTTTTTTCCTCTAGTGCTTTCATTTGATTTTTTGAAATATGTTTTAGCCTTTATTACCAGAGTTTTTAACCAGGGTCCTTTCCCATAGCTAGAATCTTCAGTGCTTGGAACCTTCCAAGTTCTGGAGACTTTCACCCTCCTATCTAATTGGCATTTCCCTGACTATGACATCAAAAGTTGGAAAACCAATCAGATGGGCTTGCCATACATAACCTCCCTATAAAAATACCTAGCCTAAGTTTAGTTTCTTGATCAGATTTGCTCCATGAAGTGAATGTTACCACATACTCCCACACCTCAAACTGGCCAGAACTTGTATCACTGTAGCTGACTGTAAGTAGGGACAACTGTCCTCCCTCCTCCTGCTTAATACCATCATACCCATCCATATGTATTTAAGTTCTCACTATGTACCCAAACACTGTACTAAAATGCAAAACAAAACAAAAGAGAGAGAGAGAGAATAATTCCTGCCTTCAAGGAGCTTACATTCTAATGATAGTAATTGTAAATAAATAGGTACAAAAAGATCTATCCAGATCTTTTATTTATTAAATTAATTTTTATCTAAGTAAGGTAATCTTAGAGGGGAAAACAGCAGCTGTGGAGATTGGGAAAAGACCCTTGCTGAAAGTGGGGTTTGAACTGAGTCTTGATGGAGAAGCCCTCAAGCCAGATATCTGATAGTATTTTTCTCTTTCCCCATTCTGGTTTGGAGACGTTTACTGTTGTCTAGATTTGGGGGCAGGTGCTACCCTAGAGAGCCTATGGGGACTTTGGTGGATGGGGATGAGGGGAAAAGGATCGTAGATACAGCCACTGTACGTTCTTCCTTGTTGCCCTTGACTCACAGTCCACTTAAAGATATCTTCAATTAAGCTTTCATGGACTCCTTTTTAAACATTCAAATAAAGAGACCTATTAAGATAAATAATATAATTTATTTGATCCTCACAAAAACCTGTCTTTGGGCCAATCATTTAACCCCTCAACGGCCCAAGCAATTTTGAAGCTAAATTGCAGACTAGATGCCCAATCTTCACTACTGAGTGCTCTGAGACAAGTTCTTTCTTCCTCTCTTAAATCTCTATTTCCTCCCACAAAA
Source organism: Myrmecobius fasciatus (assembly GCA_023553655.1). Taxonomy (NCBI): domain Eukaryota; kingdom Metazoa; phylum Chordata; class Mammalia; order Dasyuromorphia; family Myrmecobiidae; genus Myrmecobius; species Myrmecobius fasciatus. The sequence goes on from JAJPUD010000581.1 coordinate 212,063, forward strand.
TCTCTCATTAGCTCAGGAAGATAATGAACCTTCCTAATTCCTCAGTCTGATTAATGCTTTGCAAACTTTCAGTAGGTCCCTATTGCTTATTAAATAAAACAGGAACAGCAACACTAGATTTTGAGATCAGAAGCTTTGACTTTGTATCCTGGCTCTCATCAATAAGATGTGATCTATTAAGTCACAACTCCTCAGAGTTTTTTATCTTCATATACAAAATATATGTTGGAAATTGATGGTTTATGAGTTCTCTTTTAGCTTTAAAATTTAGGATCTAAGCAAAATCTTTAGTAAATTACTCAAGGCCAACTGGTTCTGACCTACCTGTTCAGTCTTATTCCATGGTCTTTCTCTTTGCTTTACCTAAACTGGCCTACTTGTACTCAGTCCCATTCTGCCTCCTCCAATCTCCATGCATTTGCACTTGTTATACTCCCACTGTGTAGTTAATATTCTTTGCCTTTCAGGTCCTTCCCTGCTTTCAAGGTCCTGCTCTTGTGCTACCTTTTGACCACTAGAAAATTTGTAAGCTACCTGTCTGGAATAAAGTAGAGGATGTTCCAGATCGGGGAAAGGGTTAATTGGTTGGACAACAAGGTCCTCCAAATTTGTAAGAATTTGTTATCCTGGAATTCCCAAGTCTGTCCTCTTACCAATACTTAGAAAATTCTAATTAACTCTTAGTGTTATTCTCCCATTCCTTCCCAAATAAATTGCGATAGCTCCAAAGGCAAGGCATCTCTGCTCCCGCCACTTTGCTGGGGATAGGGAAAAACTATGGCTGCGGATAATTTTGTTCAACCCTCACTGATGCCCCTCTTTTAAATATAAATAATGGCTATGAGGATTACATTGGGAAATATAGGTTATCTAAAAGTTTAAGATGATAATTTTTATTTTTAACCATATTGTTTTCGGACTAGATTTCTAATCTCTGCATTTCCCCTAGTGTTTGCAGCAAAATTATCTAGGGAATGTTTGCAAAATTTGCTCTGAATCGAATCGAAATTCCAATTCTTTGGGCTTGCAAATGTCCTCACTTTTTCCCCTGCAGTCCCTTCCTGCCGCAGCTATCAGCTCAGATCCAGAGAAAATTGACAGCCACGGAGAGCTAAATCACAAAAGCTAGGGTTGGGGACAAGTTACACTTGCCTCCGCCCAAATTCCACGCTAGAGGGCGGTAACGCTTGCGCGGAGGACAGCTTGTGTACAGGAGAGTGACGCCTGCGCAGGAGCGCGTGCGCGGGCGATTCGCCGAGGGAAGTTAGGTTCTGGTTCCGGTTCCGCTACGGCTCTTGTCCTTGCCTAGTGTTCAGTTGTCGCAGTTGGTGAGGAGCCGAAGTTACCAAAATGCTGCGGAACTTACTGGTGAGGAAAGCACCCTTGGGGCTCGGTTCAGGCTAGGGGCAGTAGGGTCAGGCATCCACTAGCTCTTGGAGGAGCCGGAATAACCTCCGCAGGTTAGGCGGTCCGCCTCTGCGGCCTCTTGGCTGACTTCGGCGGGGATCTCACTCACCCCCGCCCTTAGGGGACTGCTGCTTTTCATCTGGGTGGAGGGAAATGTCACTGGCCTAAGCTAGCCTTGGTGATGGAGAGCACCGCTATTATGTAGGACGGCAAGACCCCCAGGCGTGGGAGAACCAGTGTTGCGAGAGGGGAGTGGTGAGGATGCCGGCCCCAAACGTCCCTCCCTTCAATTCTGCCCATCTTTTCCTTTCCTCCTATTCTGTGTTGCTGACATCTATTGGAGTTAATAATCCTAGCCCGAGGCGGAAAATGTATGTAAATGTACTCTCCCTGGACACATGTTGGGCCCTACTCTTTACTTATCTCTGTGACCTTGGGCAAGTAAGTCATTTAGACCTGATACTCTTTTGTGGAGTAGTAGGCATGGGCAAGAAATTTCTCTGAAGGCCCTTCTAATTCTTATATCTTCGAAGGTTTGTTAATTTTGGATTCGTTTTTTGAGTCATTTAACTACTCAAAAAGAAGATAGAGCAAATTTGGAATAACCGATTTTAAATGAGCCCTAGAAAGATAAAGTGACTCGTCCAAGGTCACATAAGCAGAGTTAATATGTGGACTCAGGTCCGATGACTGGAAAGCAAAAGTACTTTTTTTTTTTTTTTCTTCAGGTTTTAAAAGTGCCTTGCAAAGCCTGGACTCTTGAAGGCTAATAATTCACCCATTATCAGTTTGCAGAGTGTAAGCTATAGATGATGATGCTGGTTGCTTCCAGTGAATTTGTAATTTTTTTCCAGTATCACTTAACTTTGAATTTTCAGTAGGTTTTTCCGATAACTCATTGGTATTTTTTATTTATATATTAATAAAGAAAATACATTTTTAATTCTAATAAATTTTTCTAGTGCTTCATCTGTTTTTATATTAATTGAAAAGGAGCAAAAGTTTGTAGCTTTTCTTTATATTTTTAGTAAGGGCATTTTTTATGCTAATTTTTGTGTTTATCCGTTTTAAACTTTAATTTATCCGTTTTAACTTATTAATTTATTTTTTAGAAGAAGCCCTTATTTGGCATTTTTTTCTGTTCAGTAAACTTTTTCATTTTCTTTATTGCATTCTAATATAAAGTTGTAAATAAACTTATTACGGGAAAGCCTTTTAGCTAAGTCTTAATTCTTTGTGTTACAACTAAATAATTTGTGTTGGTTTGTAATGCATTGAACAAGATGATAAAAGTTAGAGTTCATTGTAGATTTGGCATATTCTGCCTTTTTTCTTTTGCTCCTTCCTGCATCTATATTTCTTCATGTTTTTTTTTTTCTTCTACTTTTTAACAGGATAAATTCAGTCCATTTAAAAGGCTTCTTAATATAATTGCAGGGAAAGTGTGGTCCAAGTGACCTCAGAGGGAGATGACTTAGTCTTCATACTGATACAAATTATCAGTAACACTGGGCAAGTCAATGTTAACTTCTTATTCTGGGCAAATCTCTAATAATATATATTGCAGGATAAGTAATGCATTCTTACAAGAAGTTCTTCATTGGAAAGGTGTTTCCTATACTAATGAAATCACAGATTCAATCTTCATGACTGCACATGAAAGCAATGATTTATGTTCAAGTTCTAGTACTGCCAAAAACTTCGTTTTGGGGGCTTTACAGGGCAAGTCACATTCTGGGAATCAGTTTTCTTTGTCTACAGAAATGGTGGCATTAAACCAAATGATTTCTGAAGGAATTTTCAGCTTTACCCTTTTTGGTTCTAGAACATTTTGTTAATATACTTTCTTTTCTTCAGGCTCTTCGCCAGATTCCCCAGAGGACCATAAATGTTGCCCCAGTCAGGCAGTTTAAAAACAAAGTTCCAGAAAAACAAAAACTATTCCAGGTATTTCTTTTCTTGTACAAGAGACTATTTAATGATTACATTTTTAATGGTTTTCATAAACAATAATAACCTTATATTTATATAATGCTTTATGATTTCTTAATCACTTTGCAATTATTTATATTCCAATACCACTATCCTCTTCTTTCCTTTCTTTTTTTTTTTTTTTTTTTTTTGGTTAAAAATTGGATTTTTAACCGAGGAAGGGAGACATTTTGCTTTCCTTCCCCTTCTCCCCCCTCAAGCTGACATAATGTGTTATTTTCATCCCAACACTCCCTGTGTGTCTTTGGTCTTCAAAACAGGCACTAGTTAGTATGTACTAACCTGAGAAATTGCTTGTGCAACTGGGATTCTTGGAGATAAACAGACCACTCTGTCTTCATGGTCTAGAAATTCCAAAAGGAAAAAGAATGAAAATTTGGTCATCCCCTTGTTCCTCTTCTTTAGGAAGGGTTTTGACCTTTTCCTACCTTTGCTGTACCCTGAACCCTTCCCCCTTCCCTGTGCCATGCTCCTTTAGATTTGTGTTTCCTCCTTCTTTTATCTTCCCATTACAATAAATATGCAAATTTTTGTATGAATTGTGAATTCTGGGTTCCATGTGCATATTAATTTCTCTTTCTAATAAACCTAGTTTTCCCTTGTAAGTTTAATGAAATTATGATTGCCTGCTGACAGAGCTATAAAATACAATATATTTGACTTGTTATAAAATCATTTTTATTATTTAGCTTTCTGATATTGTTGAAAATAATTATAAACAATATTTTACTTGTATACTCTTTTAAAATTAACATTTTAAAGTTATTAAAAAGCAAGTAAACTTTTTATAGAAAAATTGTTCTAATGGCTATATTTAATATTAGACTTAAAACATTTAATGATAACACTTTTATTGGAATAAAATTGTAAAGTCCTCATATATTTTCTTCCTAAAAATATTTATACATGCTGTCTTTTGTTACTTCTCAAATTGACTTCCACTAGAAGAAAATGTTCAATTTTGAGTGTTTTGTTTCCTGCAATAATTCATTTTAAGAAACTACATTATTGCCTTGTGTATTTCTGTCTTTTGAATATTACCAAATTTTTTGTAAGACTGCTAATACCTTTTTTTTTTTTTAAACCTAGGAGGATGATAGCATTCCAGTGCATCTAAAAGGTGGGGTAGGAGATGCTCTACTGTATAGAGCCACCCTGTTGTTTTCAGTTGTTGGTAAGAAATTTTGAAGGCTTGGAAATGTTCACAAAGAACAGAAATTTCACACAAAGAAATTTCTAAGAATTGATGTAAAAATTATGCTTGAGAGTTCATTGACAGATCTACCAAGATCCCTAACTAATTTTTAAAAATAATTATAAAATATGAAATTTGATCTATATTAGATGTTTTTTGCTTTTGCCTCCTTGAGTGTTTTGATCCTACATGATTCCAATCTATATCAATTTCTGTGAAGTGAGATGGTAATAGATGTGAAACTGACATTGATTGGTATGTATTGTAGCCATTGTAAAGAGACAAAAATATATGTGATTTACTTTACCTTCATTGTGTCTTATTTTTTTTTTTTTTCTGTTTGTCTTTGGATTGATACTTTTCCAAAACTTGGTCAAGTTGAGAGAATAGTAGAATCATCTTATTTGGAAGTTAGATTTTACGTTCAAAAATGTTTTTCAGAATTTGTCTCTTTTCCTGTCTTTACTCCAAGGCATATGCTAATTGGTTAGAAAAGTGCACATCCATACTATTTAAATTATTTTCCCATCATTCTTGTCTCACCTTCCTAAATATGATGTGAACAGGTCAGTAAAGCCAGGAATACATTCAGATCCCTCTTTAAGATATTGTAATTGTGTGATCCTGGCTGCCTCAGTTTCTTCATTTGCAAATTGGGGGGTGGTTTGAACTCAATGACCCTTAATGTCTGGATCAATGATCCTATATATGAGACTCAACTGAAAGTTAAAACCAATGGGGAAAAAATGTCATTTATGGGCAAAGGCAGCATCTAGGAATTGATATTTTAACTTTTTTGTTTAAGTGAAGCCTTTTTGTTTCGATACAATATATTTGTGTTAACATTATTATCAATGCGCATTGACAGTTATTAGCTAGTAGTTTTGATAAATTTTTATAGCTTTTAATTTAGGATGTCTTAGTGGATAGAGAGCCTGCTTTGGAATAAAAAAACCTAACTTTAAGTCCCAGCTTTGATAACCTATTATGTGATCCTAGGCAACTGATTTAATCTCTCAGTCCCTGTAGCAACTTCCTAGCATTGTAGGTTGCAGAAAAATTACTAATCTGCATTGAATAGAGAAAATTTCCTTGTTGGAAATTCCCCATACTAATGGAATCACAGGTACAAAACTCTCTACATCCTCTTCACCATCCTCTCCCCCTAGTCCTTAAATTAGTTTAGTTTTCTTTTTAAATTGCTGTCCTGTGTTTTCTTTGAGTTAATTCTGGCATTGCATTTCAGGAATTGCTATCTTTATAATTCTGCTTTCCCAGCTTGTTACCATCAGTCATCAAGTTTACTTGAGGCTTATATGGAATAGAATTTCAGATATATTAATTACGAAAATACAATTTGTTTTGTAACATGTTCTCATCTATTGGCATTTTTATTTTTTTGAAAACAATTGTGAATTTAATTAAATTCTTTTAGGTTTCTACTTATATACTTGGATTTTGGAACATTCCTCTAACTTTGTCTTTTATTTATCCCTATCTCAGGATCAGTTTATGCCCTTTATCAGCTTGGCATGGCTTCATTTCCCAAGAAACAGAATTGACTCAAGTTTACGTCCACAGAAGTCACTTGATTCGACTTCATGCAGCTTTCCAGGGAACAATCTGTGATAAATAGCTGAGTTCATTTTGGGGATCAATATTTATTGAACTGTATTAACTGCAATCAATAAAGCAGTTTTACCTTGCTCTGTCTAATTCTTTAATTTGAGGGGGAGATTTAGTCAATGTTTTTATTGAAAATTTTAAATACCTGCAGTGGGAGAGGGAGTTTCTTTATATTGAAGCACATTTTTCTATCTCTGTCCTTAAAAAAACAAATTGGCAAACAATTCTTTTGAAATTGATTAATGTAATTAATTTCAGGAAATATTTCAATAAAGGAAAGGCTGTCAACTGACTGTAAACAAGTGCCAATTGTCAACTGCAGCACTAATGAAAAAGAATCATGGATATCTTAATTCCAAATAATATAGGATATTTCATATTCTTAATTTAACATTTATGTCAGAGCTAAAAGATGAATGTCCCTGTGGTATGAACTAAGTAGGTTAGTCATGCTTATGAAAGTTAAAACCTTTTTTTAAAACTTTCACAGAATTAAAAAGCTAGGACTTAAATCATCTGGACTTCTATTTTATTAAAATCTTGAAAGAAAATTCCTTCTTTGTAGGTGATTCTTACTGTTTTTTTTTCATACTAAGACCAATATGTCCTTATGCAGAAAATCTCCCTCTTTTCCCCTTCTTTTGAACTTAGAACTGTATCAGTTCTGAAGATAAATGACCACAATATCAGTTACACAACTGCAATTAATTCAAAATATGAAAGAGCTTTTGATTGACAAAGTATAACTGCTTTGGAAAGCTGATATTTCAGCCATTGTCAGTTTGTCAAATACAGGCTATTGGTGCTGGCTGCTTTCAGTGATGTAATTTTTCAGTATTATTTAGGTTTGAACTTCAGTAGTAACTGATAGAATTTTTGTTTTTATATATTTATACATATATATATATTTTTTTTCAAAGCTAATAACCAAGTGTTAATAGTATGATATTTAGTGTCCAGTCTCCTATCACTGAGGAAAAAAAAAAAGCACACATAATTTCTTAATTGCTAAATCCTTTGATCCTAACTCAGATCTTATCCTCCTTGATCCTCACTGAAGCATTTAATTCTGTTGATGATACCAGCATCTTGATCTTCAAATATTGAATCTGCGAACATTTGAATTGAGCTATCAGAAAATGATTGGAATTCGGGTTCTGCCACTTACTACCAGTGTAATCTTAGAGAGATTAATCATACTAGGCCTCAGGTTTTATGTAAAATAACATTAGCGGAGCTTAGGTCCCTTCTAACTTAAAACTCTTGGGTTCTTTCTAACTGAATCTATGATAATGTAATTTTACTTCATATGTCTGATCCAGTAGATTGGGTTGGAGTTATCTTAAATTCTTTCTGCCTCTTCACATTTTATTTCATATCTTCATGGTCTTTGACTTGGAGTTTTAAAATAATCTAGTTTATCTGTGCCTTAAATTTTCTAAACTACGTAATATCACATTTCAAGAAAAAAATTGGAATTAGACACTGATGACCAAGCATGAAACGAATTTGATATTTTAAATATCAAATTACGTTTTAATCTTGTAGAAATCATTACTAAAGGAGCTTTCTCTTGTCCAAATAGCTTACTATATTAGAATAATGATTTCTACAACAGTAAAAAGTAATTTACATTCCCTTTTAACTCTACTTTAGTTCTATTCCTTTAACCTTCCCCCAGCCATAGTTTCCTTTCATCTTCTCCCACCCACCCTTTCTCTCCCTCTTTTATCCTTTTCCCATTAACCTATACACCTGGTCCTATTCCTGTTAATCTACATACCTTTCTGTATCCCACCTTATTCTATTCCTTGTATACTTTCCTATTTAACTCCCAATGTGGATAGGATTTCAGAACTACTAGCCCTCCTCCTCCATCTAATTTGTATCATTTCTTCCTCTGCACCTCATATAACAATTACTATTTTTATTTTTTCCTAGACAGTTTTGCTTTTTAGGCAAGTTACTCAACTCTTTCAATTTTTTGAACTACTCATTTACTGAAGTTAATCTTGGCATAATCTTCAATGTATAAAACAAACAGTCCCTTGAAATTAGTCTTTTGACTAATATTAAATTTTTATTGAGTTCATTTTTTTGGTTATTTTATGAGGTTAGGTTTAAATGAGACAAAACTTTGAAAATTTGCAAGTTTGCTGAATGTCCATATCCTCTCTTCCCCCCCCCCAACTCACTATTATGGTTAGTTTTACCAAATATGATATTTTGGGCCACAGAGTCTAATTATTTTAATTGATTGACATATAATATTCCAGGACCTGGAATTTTTTTTATTATAATTACTTTTCTTATAATCTTTTATCATAGCTGCTGATAAATCTTATATAGTCCTAATTTTGTAGCTCCAGAATATTTGAATTGTTTTTTTTTTGTTTTTGTTTTTTTTTTTTTGTCTTGTAAAATTTTTGTTCTGGGGGGGTTTACCTTATGCTTTAAGGCAACTTAGATTCTTTATGAGGAGGAAAATTAAGTGGTTTCCTGCCATTGTGATCAGACAGGGAGATGTGCTTATCATCTAAGGGATTTTTTTTTATTATTCTTATTAAAAGCTTTTTGTTTACAAAACATATGAGTGATTTTTCTACATTGACCTTTGCAAAAACTTTTTTTTTGTTCCAAGCTTTTCCCCTCCTTCCCTCCACCCCCTACCCCTAGATGACAGGTAAGCTAATACATGCTAAATATAAATTATATGACAAATCCAATATATGTATACATATCTATACAGTTATCTTACTGCACAAGAAACATCAGATCTAGAAAGAGAAGAAGGAAAAAACAACCTAAAAAGGAAAACAAAATGCATGGAAATATTCACAGAAAGCGTTAAAATGCCATGTTGTGGTCCACACTTAATTCCCTCAGGCCTCTCTCTGGATGTATATGACTATCTTCACTGCTGAACAATAGGAACTGGTTTGAATCACATCATTGTTGAAGAGAAGCATGTCCATCAGAATTGATCACATAGTCTTGTTGCTGTGTATAATGTTCTCCTGGTTCTGCTGATTTCACTCAGCATCAGTTCATGCAAGTCTCTCCAGGCCTCTCTAAAATCATCCTTCTGGTCGTTTCTTTTTTTTTTTTTTTAAATTTTATTTTATTTGCAAAACATATGTATGGGTAATTCTTCAATATTAGCCCTTACATAGCTTTCTGTTTCAAATTTTCCCCCCCAACTCCCCACCCCTCCCCTAGATGGCAGGATATCCACCACATGTTAATTATGTTAAAATACCTGGCAAATCGAATATATACATATCAGATAAAGGAAACACAATGTAAGCAAACATCAAGAGTATGAGAATGTTATGTTGTAGTCCACATTTCACATCCCTCTCTCTGGGTGTATATGGCATTCTTCAGTGAACAATTGGAAGTGGTTTGAAACATTTCACTGTTGAAGGAGCCATGTCCATAAGAACTGATCTTGATTCTAATCTTGTCTGCATTCATTTTGTTTCTACAAAAACTTTTAACTTGATATAGTAAAACTTATCTATTTTGTGATTAATGATGATCTCTAGTTTTCTTTGGTCACAAATTCCTTCCCCCTCCACAGGTCTGAGAGGTAAACCATCCTACATTGTTCTAATTTGTTTATAATATCATTCTTTATGCCTAGATCATGAATCCATTTGGACCTTATCTTAGTATATGGTGTTAGGTGTGGGTCAGTGCCTAATTTCTTCCATACTAGTTTCCAATTATCCCAGCAGTTTTTGTCAAATAGTTTTTATCCCCAAAACTGGGGTCTTTGGGTTTATCAAACACTAGATTACTATTGTCATTGAGTATTTTGTCCTGTGAACCTAACCTATTCCACTGATCCACTACTCTATTTCTTAGCCAGTACCAAATGGTTTTGATGACCACTGCTTTATAATATAGTTTTAGATCTGGTACAGCTAGGCCACCCTCATTTGCATTTTTTTTCATTAATTCATCTAAGGGAATTTTTTCTTAGAAAGATTAGCTGTGTGAGTCTAAAAAAGGGTAAGAGTTAGGGAATACTAATTAAGAGGGATGTTTGAGGCATAAAGACCTGTTGAATGAGAGGCCTGAAAAATCATTTTTCCAGAAAAGTTGGAAAGTTATAATGTGCCATTATAACTCCAGCCTGATATATTTAAATGAATTGATATAGCAAGAGTGAGAAGTAGATGGAGTAAATGACAGTCTCTAAATTTAATTCAGAATTTTCCCTAATAAATAAGACAATAAAAGACCCTAAAAAGCCACTTTAACCAGCCAACATTTGATTTGTAGAGAAATACGGCAGCAAAGGGCATCACCAGTTTAGAATATAAAAAATAAAATCTTAGATATAAATATTAAACTCCAAATGGACACCATTAAAAGTTAGAAAATAATAAAGAGGTATCTTGCAATTGGTAAGGAGAAAATTCTTCCTTTCTCCCCTCCCCAATTTATAATAGCTTTTTATTTTTTCAGATATGTGCAAAGATAGTTTTCAACATTGATCTTTGCAAAACCTTGTATTTCAAATTTTTCTACCTCTGTTCTCCCATTCCCCCTCCCTGTTGCTAGCAAGCAATCCACTATAGATTAAACCTGCAATTCTTCTAAACACATTAGAAGAAAATTCTTAACCAACGAATAGATAACCAAGAGAGACAATATCAGTTATACAGAATTAAAGATTTGCACAGATTTAACAAAAGACTATCAGGAAGAAGAAAGATTTAATATTAATAGAGAATTTTCATCAATACATAAGGCCAAAGGTAATTTCCCAATATATGAATGCTTAAAATGTAATGATAGTTTTGAAAAAGATAGCAAATTGGGGCAGCCAGGTGGTGCAGTGGATGGAGCACCAGCCCTGAAGTCAAGAGGACATGAGTTCAAATCTGGTCTGACACTTAACATTCCCTAGCTGTGTGACCCTGGTTAAGTTACTTAACCCCAATTGCCTCAACAAAAAAAGAGAAAAGGATAACAAATTACGTCTCAATAAAAGACTCTAAGGGTGAGAGAAATGCAAATCAAAACAATTGAGATTTCACCTCAGATCCTGCCAAATGGCAGAAATTTTTTTCTTTCAGTCAATATTGGAAGGTCTGGGAGAAAAGGTGCAGAAATGCACTTTCTGAAACTGAGTTGTTCCAGGTGTTATGTATGTATGTCAATGTAGAATTGTGCAAGAAAAATGACAAAATCGCAAAAAAAAAAAGAAAAATGACAAAATTGTTCATACTCTTTAACACAGTGATCATATGACAGGGCATATTGTGCCCCTCTGAGGTCAAAAATGGAAATAAAGCAATGAAGATAAGCCAAAACATTCATAATTACTTGGTGGTAGGTAGCAAAAAGTTGAAAATGTTATGCAAAAAAAAAAATAAAAGGCAAAAAACAAACTCACCTGGTATATGAAGATGACTTATTTTTCAATAAAAAATTATGAAGATGAATAAAGAGGAACATGAGATTTGTATGGATTTTTACAATGAAATAAAGAGGACCAAAAGTGGCACAATTGATAAGAGCACTAGGCTTGGAATCAGGAAGACTCCCCCGAGTTTAAATCTAACCTCACGAACTTACTAGCTGTGTGACCCTGGGCAACTCACTTAACTCTGTATGCCTCAATTCCTCATTTTAAAAATGAACTGGTGAAGGAAATGGCAAACCACTTTTTTTTTCCTCATCCTCAAAATCTCATTGTTTTATAAGGCAAAACTTCATATTTTTTCCACAGTCCTTAAGTTTTCTAAGAGTTGTACCGGTATCTAACCTGAGAACAGTGGGAGGTGAAACAGCAGGTTGGAGGCAGGCATGCCAGCAATCAAGTAGCAGTTTAATTAATTTCAGAGTGAGGAATGTAATTTGCAAATCCGGAGGAGAGCAATTCGTACTGCAACAAAGGCAGTTTATAAACATAAATCAAAAGTGGGAGGGGATGAGTTACCACACATTTCTAGGATTTGACCAGTTTCTTACAGCAACTGCATGAGTGCAGGACAACACAAGTATTCTTGACTCTGACAGGAGCAGTTCTGAAGTTGACTTTCAAGTCAAGTCAAGCTACAGAAGAGTTCTGTGACAGAAACAGGATTTAATTCACTTAACATTCATAGACATGGTAAAAGCACAGGGATGTAGGCAACGATCACTTTAAGTTGCATTAAGTCTCTGACTTCAAGCCAGAATCTACTGGGAAAATGGGAACTGAAAAATCTAAATTGTTAGCATATTCATTACACATATCATATTGATTAAGTCACATAAGACTTCTTGGCAAAAGAAACAGCTAAGGAAAATCATTATGAGGGTATTTAGGGTTGAGAATGGAAGTCGAACAAAGAAACAAAAGGCAAGAAAGTATTGCAAAGACTTAGATATCACATTTGGACTCTACCACAGTCCCTGGATGTGCTTATGGAGAAAGTGAATATGACACTGAAAAGAATATAAAATAAGAGTAACTAAAATAGACCAGATAAATACAGAGGACATTCATGGTGGAGGCAACTTATCTGAGGGCATTTAAAGGTTTATTCTCAAAGTATTTAAGAGAGTGGAACATACCAGAGGCATGAAAGAAAAAAACTAAAATCTTTTTCTTACCTCTTCCACATCATCCTCTTCCTTCTTAACCTTCCCCCCCAAACAACAACAACAACAAACAAACAAACACAAAGAAACCAAAAACCAAAGGTGACTGAGAAAACATCAGTAACTATTGACTTCTGTACAGAAATATGCTGGAGCCCTTTCATACTGGCTTGTGATTGCTAATTTTTCAAGGTGAGCATTTATGCATCAGAAATCAGCAAACAAATTGTGGCTTGATTATTATTTTGTTGGTTGTCTAGACTTAAACTAAAGAAGAAAGTGTTAATAATGCAAATTAAAAAGTGTCTCAGAGTTGTTGGTTAAACATTTACCAGCTAACCCTTCTCTACTTGCTCATTTTTGTACACATTTTATGAGGATATATTCACTAAAGGCATCTTTGATGACAGTATTAGAAAAGAATAGGCAAGTCTAGCTTTTGCAAATGATATTCTATAGCAAGACCACATCTTTACAGTCACACAACAGAGACTTTGTTGTTCAGGGAAATAATGATCAAAAGAACTTTATACAAAATGACTGCAACAGTGTAAGTGAAAAGTTCCTTAAAAGCAAGCCAAACTCTTGAGTGTTAGAAATACCAATAATAGTTTTATAGAATTGAAAGAAATATACCTCTCCTCTTTGCCCAGAGATCCGGACCACTAGAGCAAAATGTTGAATATTTAAAACATATTTGATTGGGTAAGGTAGACTATAGTACTCTTTGAAAGGTTTTTTTAGAATGAAGTTTTCAGAGTATTTCTAAATTAGATGTTCTTTGAGAGCAGTAATCTTGTTCAGTGACCCTTTGATTAATAAATATTAAGTAAGACATTAAAAAAATATGTGTTCTATAAAAGGCAATCATCACTGTTTTGGAGATAAATCTAGGAGAGAGTCAACATTGAAGGAATAAATAAATAAATAAAGAGATAAAGTAGGAGTTTATAGCCTGTGGTCTATGAACTTAATTTTTATAGCTATATATTTCAATATATTTTCAATATTGAATATATATAGTGTCCATAACACAAAAACAGTTAAGAACTCTTGCAAAAAAGTGAGGTTCTCAAAATGTGGATTTTGTGGATGACATTTTGTTGATTTCATCAAATCCCAGAATAGCATAGAGCTTAAATGAGATTCATGATCACTCTAAAAAGTTTGGTTTAATCATTCACATAGAGAAAAACCATCAGATGAAGAATGGCTGTTATCCAGACTGATCTTTCATTCATTCAAAAAATATTTATTTAGTGCCTGCTATATTACAGGTCCTGTGTTTAGCATTGAGTGTACAAAAAAGCAGTCCCTGTCCTTAAAGAATTTACAATCTAATAGGGTAAAAAACAACCATGCAAACAAATATGTATAAAGCAAGCTATATAGTGGATAAATAGGAAATAATTAAAAGAGGAAAGCATTGGAATTAAGAAATTAGAGAAGGCATCTTGACAGAGATGAGATTTTAATTAGAACTTAAAAAGAATCCAGGGAGGTCAGTAGTTTGAGCAGAGGAGGAAGACCTTTCCAGGGGTGGAGGATAGTCAGATAAATTTCCAGGACCTGAGAAGTGTTAATAGAACAACATGCTGGGGAATAAGGTATAAAAAGACTGGGAAAGTAGGAAGGGGATAGGCTACAAAGGCCTTTGAATGTAAAATAGAGCAATTTGTATTTGTTCTTGTAGGTAATAAGCCACTGGAGTTTATTGAGTAGAAAGGGATAACACGATTAGACTTGGCATTTTAAGAAAATTACTTTAGTGACTGAATAGATAATAATTAGAGTAGGGAGAGTTTTGAGGCAAGCAGATCCACCAGTAGACTATTGTAGTAGTCCAAGTTTTATGTGATAAGGGCTTGCACTAGAATGGTGACAATGTCAGAAGAGAGAAGGGGGCATATTAAAAGGATTTTGCAAAAGTGATCTGTACTGATATTGTATAATAATTAACAATAATATACAAGTCATTCTCCAATTGATAAAAAGGTCAAAGGATATGAACAATTTTCAGATGAAGAAATTAAAGCCATTTCTACTCATAGGAAAACATGGTCTAAATCACTATTGATTAGAGAAATGCAAATTAGGACAACTCTGAGGTACCACTATCCACCTGTCAGATTGGCTAAGATGACAGGAAAAGATAATGACGAATATTGGAGGGAATGTGGCAAAACTGGGACACTGATACATTGTTGGTGGAACTGTGAATGGATCCAACCATTCTGGAGAGCAATTTGGAGCTATGCTCAACAAGTTTTCAAACTGTGCATACCCTTTGACCCAGCAGTGTCTCTACTGGGCCTGTATCACAAAGAGATCATAAAAAAGGGAAAAGGACCCCCATGTGCGGCCCCTTTTGTAGTGGCAAGTTATTGGAAACTGAGTGGATGCCCAACAGTAGGGGAATAGCTGAATAAGTTATGGTAGATGAATATGATGAAAATTTTTTGTTCTATAAGAAATGATCAGCAGGATGCTTTCAGAAAGGCCTGGAGAGACTGATGCTAAGTGAAGTGAGTAGAACCACGAGAACATTGTAACAAGAAGGTTATGTGATGATGAACTGTGATGGACTTGACTCTTCAACAATGAGGTGATTCAGGCTAATTTCAATAGATTTATGATAGAGAGAGCCATCTGCATCCAGAAAGAGGAAGATGGGGACTGAATGTGAATCACAACATAGTATTTTCACCTTTTTTGTTGTTTTTTGCTTTTTTGTCATTTTTCCCTTTTTTGATATGATTTTTCTTGTGTACCCTACTAAAGGTGAAAGTATGTTTAGAAAAATTGCACATATTTAACCTATATTGAATTACTTGCTGTCTAGGGGAGTGGGAAAGAGGGGAAGGGAGGAAGAAAAATTTGGAATACAAGGTTTTGCAAGGGTGAATATTGAAAATTATTTTTGCATGTTTTTTGAAAATAAAACGCTATTAATTAAAAAAATAATATGCATCTATTGTAGATAAGTGCATTAGATATTTGGGGAATAATGCTAGGTGAGGCCTAAAGAGGAATATCTAACTTACTTATGGAAGTCTTTGTGGAGTTTTGATTTGGGTTTTTAAAGGATTAGGGAAAAGGGGAGAAAGGCATAAGGGATGCAAATGTAAAAAGTTTGGCAAGCACACAGTTGAATATTGGTGGAAAGAGGGCTGTCTAGTTGGGCTAGAGCAGAGAGCAAATGTAGTGGAACAATAATTCATCTATGTTCATACTTCCACTCAAAAAAACTTCAATTACTCTTCACCACTGCCTATTAAATAAAAGCTGCAACTCCCCATCGAGTCCTTAGGCTCTATACACCACCACTTCAGCTTTCCAGCCTTACTATTTATTGTTCCACTCCATTTGCTTTCTGCTCTAGCCCAACTAGACTTTCCTCTTTCCTCTAATCACCAACTGTCAGTTCAACAAAAATTTGTCAAGTGCCTACTTACATGCGAGACAGTGTATTGGACACTGAGATTATAAAAACAGAAAATACTTTACACTGCCTTTCCCCAAACTAATTCAGTGGTCCCCCCTTTAGATCCTTTCTGGACAACCTGAGAAGGATCAGTATTAGTCTCAGACTTAGGGGTCTCCTATTTTCCCCACAATCTAATGAATGGGTTCTCATATAGCAAAGAACAATGTCAGTGACTATTCTCCCAGATGTGTTGTTCTTTCAGTCTAATTAATAAGGGAGACTACTCAATGTTGACTCTTGCATTCATGTTTCTGGAGTAAAATCTTTATAGAAGGCTTAGGAACTAGGTTACCCTCATTACCTAGTTCTTACTGTCTTTTCTGGGGGTTGTGGATAGGGTGGGCTTTGCCAGCAAAATTTACTCAATTTATGCTTCCTGTATCCTAGATCAAACAGCAGCTTTTTTATTTTCTATCTTTTACTTTGTATACTTTTTACTTTCACTTTCATTCCTTTTCTGATAGAAACTT
Source organism: Myrmecobius fasciatus (assembly GCA_023553655.1). Classification (NCBI taxonomy): domain Eukaryota; kingdom Metazoa; phylum Chordata; class Mammalia; order Dasyuromorphia; family Myrmecobiidae; genus Myrmecobius; species Myrmecobius fasciatus. Next base: position 228,843 of record JAJPUD010000581.1, read on the forward strand.
ATTTGATTATTTCTAGCTAATGGCAAAGTTCATGGCTATATAAACCCCATTACTGGTATTTGGGTTTGGTGAGAGGCAGGAAGAAAGCAGGAACTATATTTTGCTTTCATGAAAGTGATTTGAGTGGTAAGTTTCTCATACCTACAGAATTTATATATAGTAAAAAAAAGTTATCTCTTTTTTATTTTATTTTATTAAAACTTTTTATTTGCAAAATATATGCATGGATAATTTTTCAACATTGAGTCTTGCAAAACTTTCTGTTCCAAATTTTTCCTCTCCTAGATGGCAGGTAGTCCATTACATGTTAAACATGTTAAAATATATGATAAATCCAATATATATATACATACATACATATATATATATATATATATATATATATATATATACACACAGTTATCTTGCTGCACAAGAACAATTGGATCTAGAAAGAAAAAAAAAACCTGAGAAGGAAAACAAAATGCAAGCAAACATCAACAGAAAGTGTGAAAATGCTATGTTGTGGTCCACATTTAATTCCCACAGTCCTCTCTCTGGGTGTGGATGGCTCTCTTTATCACTGAACAATTGGAACTGGTTTGAATCATCTCATTGTTGAAGAGAGCCATGTCCATCAGAATTAATCATCATATAGTCTTGCTGTTGCCATGTACAATGATCCCCTGGTTCTGCTGATTTCACTCAGCATCATTTCATGCAAGTCTCTCCAGGCCTTTCTGAAATCGTCCTGCTGATCATTTCTTATAGAACAATAATATCCCATAACATTCATATACCATTGTTTATTTAGCCATTCTCCAATTGATGGGCATCCATTCAGTTTCTAGTTTCTAGCCACTACAAAAAGGGCTGCCACAAACATTCTTGCGCATGTGAGTCCCTTTCCTTCCTTTAAGATTTCTTTGGGATACAGGCCCAGTAGAAACGCTGCTGGGTCAAAGGGTATGCACAGTTTGATCACTTTTTGAGCACAGTTCCAAATTGCTCTCCAGAATGGTTGGATCCATTCACAAGAACTTTTATCTCTTTAGGGTGAAGCTAAAAGCTTCACACACACTTACAAGTCCTTGGTTTGTTTTAATTCAACAACATACTAAAGCCCTGTGGGAGAATTCCAACATTCCCTCTGCTTCTGCAGCTATACTTCAGTGTCTTAGGGCATTATAGTTAGTTGAGATGCCAAAGTTTGGCTTTTGGTTTGTCTTATAAACTTGTAATATATAATTAAAGTTTGAATATAGCTCCTTAGATACAAGAGCTGTTGGTGGAACCTTTAAAGTTATGTTCTTGGACAAATCTCTAGTCACTTGCCTAGTTAAGACTTACTCAATGGTGATGGAAGGCCATAGCATTATTTTTCTCTTGTGGACTAGTGAAATGGTACAATAGACAGTGTCTGCCTTCAATAGTCAGGTGCACTAAACTGAAACTACTTAATCTAGTTCCTGAACCCTCATTTATATAAGAGGGCTGCAGAATGGCTTCCAGGTGAGGCTCTGCATTGTATAGTCTTAGAGTGCCTAAATCTGGGCAATAGGTCTTCCACCAGACTGTCCATAGTGAAGAAGTAAGATCTTGTTGTGTATCATCTGTGATCAAACTCTTTTTGGTGTGCTAGACTTGGCTATGACAACCTTCTATAGCCACTTAAATCCATTATAGGAGAATTTTGCGTTCTCTCCCACAGAGAATTCTTGTTGCTGTTCTAATACTAGCCTGAGCACATCTTAGTGATCTCATAATGGAAACTTTCCATGTAGGAAAAAGGGATAATCTGATCAATAGCAGATGTTCTTTATCAGTCAACTCCCCCAACTATTCCATCTTTTTAACCTTTTCTTTGTAACTGCTGGCCACTATATCCCCAGTCAAACCCTACATTGTCTATAGTATAATGTCCCCATCTCTACTTCATTTTTTCTCATCACCAATGTTCTTAGACATGTGCAGCTGTGTCTTCCTTCCTCTATTGAGAGTTTTGCAGCTGCAAATTTATTAAAGGGAAATTTAATTTCCTCCAAAGGGATTTTGAATGATATATACAGCTAATAAGGAAAACTTTCCTCAGAGTAAACTCTTAGAGAAACAATGCAACTCAAGAACACAAGTAACTGGACTGCTGAAGTAAATTGAACTGAAGAAAGAGATTAAGCTGTAAATGAGAAGAGGTCTTGTAAAGTACATAGGAAATGTGCTGCTAAGACTAAAGGAAGAATAATTCAGAAATGTGAAACTCATTCCATTAAGGCTGTCCAAGATTTAGTGTTTGGAATGATATTCTGAAAACCTGGCATTAGATATAAGACTTATTGCAAAAGACAAATGTGTCATGTCATTTGGGAAAAGACAAGACTAACTGTGTGTCCCATCCAGACTCATGAAAGGTGAACTCTTTTTTGAATTCTTAGATTATGTCAGATACTGCTGACCTGTTGTGGGAGGCATGTTGTCATGTTTCCTGGGGTGGAGTATGGGTTCTAAAACTATTTTTAGACAATTAAGTAGATTGTTTGTCTTAGCTTTGAATCTCATGTGTGTGGGCTGATGTCCTTGTTTGCCAGGCTTGGATCTCTTTCCAGTTCATTTTTACTTGAGATAATCTTTTGTATTAAAACATTTCATAGACATGAGAGCCAGGATGCTATTTATGGATCATTTCTCCCCCTAAAACTGGAATTTGTAATGGGCAATCTTTTTCTACAGTGGGCAAACCCGCTGGTCACCTTCTTACTATGTTTTCTTGGCTGTTTTGTCCACTTCTTCCTCTTGTCTGATCAATCATTAAAAATTAAAAGTTCTTTTAAAATTTTAGTTGAGTAATTTCAAGGAACATTTGGATGGGGTGGGTCTGGATATGTGATTTCACCAGTATAGGAAGGTTCCCTGTGCGGAAACTATCTTTATCTCAGTCCTCTATAATCATATTCTCTTCTTCAGATTTGATAATCTGCTGGATGCCTTAGAAGAACTTCTGCCCTGATTTTCCCTACTCCTCCTTCCCTTCTTCCTCCTCTTCCTCTCTACTCTTAAATTATTGACTGACTCTCCTGATCATTATTTTGGGAAAGTCTTAACTACCATCCTTCTCTTTACTCCCTAATCTCTGGCTATCTCTTCTACAATATCAGCAACCAACTTGCCATAATACAGAAACCTTATTTCTTCTTCCCCCTCCAAGTATGCAACCAGGAATTAACATCAAATTGACTCTGTTATTGTTCCTGGATAGGATATGTCAGTCTAGTCTTTTATATCCCCATTCACCATCCCTATAGCTTTCCAACCAAAGTTTTCCTCTTTGGCAACCAGTTCATAGAGTATTGGGAATTTCTGTTTCCCAAGGCATCTAGGTATTTATTTTATGATAAGACAAACTGTATATATTCCAGAGTTCAAAGCCTATAGTAGACAGTATAACACCCACGCACAGAAGTGGTAAAATTATTATCTTCATTCTTTCTTTGTAGAGAAGAGTACAGTATGTGTATTGTGTCTCTCATTAGAATTGAGAGAGAACTATCTTTGTTTTTGTATTTATATCCTGTACTTAGCACAGCATTTGTTATATAATAAAGCCATTAATAAATGCTTTATCATTTATTTACTCATTTATTCAACTAGTTCAAATCTAAAATTCAGCCTTAGCAAGTTGCCTTGGTACTAAGAAGTTAAATGACTTGCTCAAAGTCAAGCAAGCAATATGTTATCAGGGATGAGACTTGAACACAAGACATCCTGACCCTGAGATAGGCTGTCTATTGCCTACACCCTTCAGACCTTGTGCCATGATTGGAATTGGTAAATAAATTAATTTCCTAGGATGTAACTTAGATATGCAGAAACACATACTGATAACTGTATGCAGAAACATACTTGGCAGAACCATTAAACACTAATCTTAAATTAAAAATGCATGCATTTATAAGATGACTAATATTAATAGATAACAGGACCATGACCAATAACCTCTATTCAGGAAGGAAGAAGAGCACTTTCTATTTTATAGGATCATAAATCTATGGAAGGGATCTTGGAGGTCATTGAATTTCATATTTTCATTTTACAGTCAAGGAAACTAAGGCTTAGGGAGGTTGTTACTTGCCCATGATCACATAGCTTGTGAGCATCTGAAGTGAGATTTCAATGGAATCCATTGGTTTGCACACTACCTCTTGCTTCACTCCTGTCCATTTAAAAAATTAATGTTAGTATGGAGAGCAAAAAAATTCTTTCCTTTTTAGATAGATAGGAAGAAAGAAAAAGGAAAGACATATATGAGTGTGATATGTCTCAAAAAAGCAGTACTATCACTTTTCCATACAGGTATTGAAAACTTCATTCAATCTTCTAATCAATTAATCAAATACTTAATAAGCATCCCCTATGTATCAGACCCTAGGTGCTAGAGTATGTAAAGACAGTGAAGTTAACAATTCCTACTCCCAGAAAGATTACAGTCTAATGAGGAAAAGATAAGTACATGAAAATTCAAAACCAAGCCCTTATAACAAATGTGTAATTAAGCAAAACAAATTCCCACATTGGCCACAAGTGTGTGTGTGTGTGTGTGTGTGTGTGTGTGTGTGTGTGTGTGTGTGTG
>JAJPUD010000581.1:234639-246307 GCA_023553655.1 Myrmecobius fasciatus
CCTTCCTTCCTTCCTTCCTTCCTTCCTTCCTTCCTTCCTTCCTTCCTTCCTTCTCCTCCTCTCCCCCAACCCAGCACTTAGCAAGGTTCCTGGAACATTGCAGGTGCTCAATAAATGTTAATTGATTATTGACTTAATCACAACAATGAGTCCACACATATCTAATACTTTACATATACTATCTCATTTAACTCGAATAACAATTTGTTGTTGCAGTTGTTGCACAGTCTTGTCCAATTCTTCTTTGACCCAATTTGGGATTTTCTTGGCAAAGATGCTATAATGGTTTGCCATTTCCTTCTACAGTTTATTTTACAGATAAGGAAACTGAAGCAAACAGTACAGAGACTTTGCCCAGGGTCATACAGTTATACTGGATTTGAACTCAGAAAGATGAATCTTCTAGATAATTTTGATTATATTAAGTTAAAAAATTTCTGTACAAACAAAACTAATGCAGACAAGATTAGGAGGGAAGCATCAAATTCGGAAATCATCTTTACATTTAAAGGTTCTGTTAAAGTCTCATCTCTAAGATATATAGAGAATTGTCTCATATTTATAAGAATTCAAGCCATTCTTCAATTGATAAATAGTCAAAGGATATGAACAGACAATTTTCAGATGATGAAATTAAAACTATTTATAATCATATGAAAAGGTGCTCCAAATCACTATTGATCAGAGAAATACAAATTAAGACAACTCTGAGGTACCACTACACAGATTGAGGTACCACTGTCAGATTGACTAAAATGATAGGAAAAGATAAAGATGAATGTTGGAGGGGATATGGGAAGACTGGGACACTGATGCATTGTTGGTGGAGCTGTGAACGGATCCAACCATTCTGGAAAGCAATTTGGAGCTATGCTCAAAAAGTTATCAAACTGTGCATACCCTTTGACCCAGCAGTGTTTCTATTGGGCTTATATCCCAAAGAAATCATAAAAGAAGGAAAGGGCCCCACATGTGCAAGAATGTTTGTGGCAGCTCTTTTTGTAGTGGCTAGAAACTGGAAACTGAATGGATGCCCATCAATTGGAGAATGGCTGAATAAATTATGGTATATGAATGTTATGGAATATTATTGCTCTGTAAGAAACGACCAGCAGGACGATTTCAGAGAGGCCTGGAGAGACTTGCATGAATTGATGCTCAGTGAAGTGAGCAGAACCAGGAGATCATTATTCACGGCAACAACAATACTATATGAGGATCAGTTCTAATGGACATGACTCTCTTCAACAATGAAATGCTTCAAACCAGTTCCAATTGTTCGGTGAAGAGAGCCATATACACCCAGAGAGAGGAATGTGAAATGTGGACCACAACATAACATTTTCATTTTCTCTATTGAGGTTTGCTTGCATTGTATTTCCTTTATCGGATTATTCTTTCTTGTAGATGCGATTTCTCCTGCACAAAAAATGATGCAATAACTATACATATATTCGATTTCTTAAGTATTCTAACATAATTATCATGTAATGGATATCCTGCCATCTAGGGGAGGGGTGGGGAGTAGGGGGGAAAAATTTGTAACAGAAAGCTTTGTAAGGGCTAATGTTTAGGAATTACCCATACATATGTTTTGCAAATAAAAAGTATTAATAAATTAAAAAAAAGAAAGATGAATCTTCCTTATTACAAAGCCAGTGCTCTATCCACTGTGCCATGCAGCTGCCTCTCATCTAACAATACCCTTTGGTATTTTATGGATGAGAAAACAGTGCAACAAAAAATAAGCAATTGAATGATTAGCCTGAGGTCACAAAGCTAGTAATTTGCTTTCCACAAATATTTGAGATAAGATTTGAACTCATTTATTTATGATTTCAGGCCCAGTATATTATGCTTTATACCCCAACTCTTCTCTGAGGATGTTAATCTGACTAAAGAAGAAGATTTGAGCCAAGTCTAAGTGCAGTCCTGAATGTTAGAGTACTTGCTAAAAAATAATCAAATCGCACTTTATATCATGGAATATGGAAATTTATGCCAGTATTCTTTGATTTTTAACAACCTTGGAAAGTTATATGTCCATAGAAATGGTAAAAGGATTTGGAGAATAGCATTTAAAATGGATTAGAGTTGAGAGGATGGGGAAATCTCCTTCCCTACTCCCCCACCCCCCCCCCCCCCAAAAGGCTTTCAATAGTCTGAGAAAGATAAAGTGATTTTTTTTTCTGGGAAACTGATTAAGAATTGGTCTGTGTGCAAGGATGACAGGAATCGTCTAGCAAGGAAGAAAACTTAATATGAATGCCTGATAGCTGATGTTATTTGTGAAAGAAGGAGCCAGGGACAGCTGAGTAATGTGTTTGCTTGATAGTAAATGGAACAAAGTTGAAGGAAAAGAGGGTAAATTTGTAATCCTGACCAGCTAGGTGCAGTCCTTGGATTTCTACCATCCATTTTTCAGCTATCAGGATATTATTACATATAATATAGAATAAGTTGGTTTCATACTTATTATCCAGGACAAGTCACTTGACTTCTGTGAGCCTCATTTTTTCCATAGTCATAACAAATGAATGCTAGGGGTGATATTTATCCTACTTCATGAAAAGCATAGTTTCAAGAAGTACTTTATATATTTTAAAGTGCTTTATTAGTGTAATATTAATATATCACATTAAATGTAATATAATATAAATATCCCAAAGGCATTGACATTGGCAGCTGAATGACACAGTGTTGTGATATCAAAAGAAATCAGATTTATAAAGTGTTTAGAACAGTGCCTGGCACAGAGTAGGCACTTCATAAAAGCTCGTCCCCTTCACATCCCCTGTACAATAGAATAACTTATTACATTGTTTCAAAGAAATCTTAAAGTGCTATATAAATGTAATCTGTAACCTAGGTATGGTAATGGATATAATATTACATCCTCTCTCTTGGGAACCATGTAGATATTCTAGTGTTGAGCACTAAGGTAGATATCTAGATTCGTGGTCATTTGTTCTTCTCTTCCAAAGACAGACTTGAGATCCATGGGTTCTATTGCCATTGTTGCTCTGGTGTTGAACAAGTGTGTTGCTGAGCTGATACAGACTATCCATTTCTAATATAAAACCAGCACTCCTGATATTTGCCAACCTTCCCACAGAAATCTTAAAACTCTTCATAACTTGACTTCTTTTCACCTTTCCAGTTTTCTTACACTTTACTCTCCTTCTTGAACTCTATATTCCAGGGACACTGGCATCCTTATTGTTCCTCAAACCAGACACTCCATCTCCTGATGATGAATTTTCACTAGCAGTACACCATAGTTAGAATTGTCTCCTTATTCATCTTCATCTCCTGGTTTCCTTGACTTCCTTCAAGTTCCAGCTAAAATTTCATCTCTTTGAAGAAGCCTTTCCCAATCCTTTTTAAAGGGATTTTCCCCTCCCTTGAGGGAGGGCATCTTGTATATAGCTAGTTATGTGTTTCTTCCTCTATTAGATTGTGAGCTTCTTGAGAACAGGGCCTGTTTATGGTGTTTCTTTGTAATCTGGGTGTTTATTACAGAGCTGGAACATGGTAGATACTTAATAAATGCTTCTTGATTTGGAAAAAAATATTTGGGAAGGAAGTAAACAATAGTAGTGAACAAGGTTAAGGATTTTCTGGTCACAGATATAGAAAGAAGGCAAATGTTTCCAAAATGAGTGGAAAGCAGAATATTTTAATATGGAATAGAGTTAGGGTCTGGTCAGTGCTTTGATGCAATTGAATAAATGTCTTAATAGAGCCAGAAGTCAGGCTCAGTGAGTGAGACAACACAAAGTAGGTGGGTGGCAAGTACAATATTGGTGGCAAGGGGCATGAAATTATAGTCTTGCTGACATCATAGTTTTGTGTATATGATGTTCCTAGTAGGTACAGACACACCTTCACATTTTATAATGTATCTTTATATTTTAATTTAATTGACGATAAAATTTCAGTTTCAAAATATGTTTTATATTATACTGAGAGGCATCTAGCTGGCATAATGGATAGAGTGCCAGGCCTCAAGTCAGGAATGCTTATTTTCCTGAGTTCAAATTTGGCCTAAAACACTAGCTGTGTGACCCTGAACAAATCACTTAATCCTGCTCAGATTATTTCAAATTATCATTTGTAAAATGAGCTGGAAAAGGAAATGATAAACCATTCCAGTATCTGTCAAGAAAACCCCAAATCAGATCATGAAGAGTTGGACATAACTGAAAATGACTGAACAACAAAATATTATGTTTAATTTTAGTTACATTTTAGTTTCTTTAATTGGATGAGGACTTTACATGTGATGTCATTGTTAAAGAGAATTCCTAGTTTAGGAAATTCCTGCTATCAAAGCTTCTTTGAAACTTAGTTGTTGCTATTCAGTTATGTCTGATTCTTCACGACCCCATTTAGGGTTTTCTTGGCAAAGATACTGAAGTGGTTTGCTATTTCCTTCTTTAGCTTGATATTTAGAGAGCTACCTAGTTCACTGGGAGATTAAGAGACTCTCTCAGAGTCACATAGCCAATTTATGCCAGAGATTTAAGACTTGAATCTAAGCCTTCATGACTGAGGTCATTCTCTATCAACTGCATTACATTGGCTCCTCTGATTAATTTGTCTGATTGAATATTCAAAAAGTATTCACCTTTAAAAAGTAAAAATTTTTCTTTAAGTGCAAATCCTAATGAAATGTGCTGCCCAGCTACACTGGGTAAAAGGGGAGAGAGAGGTGAGGGAAAAGAGAGAGAGGAAGAGGAAGAGGAACAGGGACAGGGAGAAGAACAGAGAAAGGGAGAGGGACAGGGAGAGGAATAGAGAGATGTGTAGGGATGGGGGTGTATAAAGGGGAGATATGGGAGGGCAGGTTAGTATAGACAAGAGTTAGGAGACTAAGTTTTCACTCTGCCGTTTCTTCATCTCTCTTCATTTTAGTATCTTCATGTGTAAAATGATGTGTTTGAACTATCTTGTCCCAAAAATAAATCCAAAAGAGCCATCAAACATAGCATGGTAAAAGAACTGAGTGTCTTACTGAGGAATTGATTCACCACTAGGTGGGGATGATGGAAAGGAAAAGAGGTAATGAAACAAGAAAAAACCAATTCTATACATTTACTTTGTTACCATGAGCAAAAAATTGAAAAGAAATGACATCAGAATTATTTGATTGAATATTCACTTCAAGTGTTATATTGGTCACTGATCACAGAGGTTGGAAGTGATCTTTTTCTAAGCATTTTGTATAGAGGCAGTTTGTAGAAATGAAAAATCCAGACTTGAAATTACTCCTTGGTTTTTTTCATTTGAAAAAGAATAGAATCAGGTTAAATCTTTGAAGGATCTATGTTCCCTAGATCTAGAGCCAATCTGTTCTTTTGCTATCTTATATATGTGTATGTCTTATCTCTTCCTATTTGTTTGTCCTTCACTTTCAAAGAGGACCAATGATATCATAGGGTGATATCTTGACTTGGTCATGAATTGGATTTAAGTTACTATTTTTTCCTGAGTCCCTGAAGTCCAGTAGCAGCACAAGGTCTAGATGATGGTTGACTTTGGCATCTTTGATGTCTGACCAAGCTCTAAGCTTTCCAAAGTGCCTGCTTCATCTGGCTTCATGGTTATTGTTCTCATCTCTTCATTCCACATCCTTTACATGCTGGGATACCTTAGCTAACCAATTTGCTTGAGGTTTGTTGGTTACCCTCAATCTGCTTTAGCTCATTTGCTGAGGTGGCTTTCTCAGAGTGTGACTACTTTTTGGAGACACAGGTAAGAGCTGTGGGATAGGTAGAAACAAATGGTGGGTAAGAAGTCCTGAAAAGGACTCAGCAAGCCCTCACACCAGAGTTTCTAGTCCTCCTGAACACCCCACATATCCTATCTATTTCCTCATACTACTGGGAACAGGTATCATGTTTTACACATTTCTGTATTTTTTACTAACTATATGACTTTGGACATGTCATAAAGCTAAAAAATTTCATTTATAAAATAAGGACAATAATATTTGCTCTAGGTGCCTAAGACAGAGCTGAATATAGCCTTAGAAATCATCTAGGCTCCCCATTTCTCACCTCCATTTACAATGAGAAAATTGAGACAATATGGTATAGTTGGAAAAGTACCAAATCAAATATTTCACCACTGTCATGTGAGAGATCTAAGAGAGTTCAAATCAAGGAGCAATTTCTTAGAGATATTAAGATTCTCCAGGTATTTCTAGTTCTTGATGACATTCTACTGATTAGATCAAGCTAACCTCCACCAGCCTCTTAATAAAAGAAGCCCTTTGATGTCTTTTGTTTTTCAAACTGATCCATCTCTCTTTATCTTTTGAACTCTCCATAAAACTTGGTTTGATTATGGTCAAAAAATTCCCTTTATTCCCCCACCATACTCCCCATTCTTTGTGTTACATGTAGGAAGGCTACTGTATAGACTAGTGGTCAAAGAACAGTGAATAAGTCAGAAGATTTCTTATTTTCATACTCCTCTTTTGGACATATCACTCCCAGAGGCTTCACTTAGCAAAATCTCAAAGAGTAAGGTGAAGTTATGGTAAAAATATTTTTTAATATAATAATTTGCAAATCACATACATGGGACTATGTGGAAAAGATCAAAAAGGCCTAGTAACACAAACAACCAAAATTGCTAGTCTCCCTGCAGAATATAGACTTGAAGTTAACTGTATAGAACTGATCACTGAAGCAATAGGAGTTTTTGAGTTTACTCACACAGAGAATGTAAAAGAGTTGAGAAACTAGGTAGAATACTTGAAGAATACTTGAATTTAGGGAGTGAGAAGAGGGCAAGATAAGGTAAATAGTAATACTAGAGAAATTATAGCTCAGAATGAGTACAAGAAATGTATCAATGCAGTAGAAAATTAGCTGAATGGCATTTGCAATAAATTTGATTAAAAAAAAAGAGCCCTGACTTCTGGGGAAACTCCACAGAGCATGAAACATTTCTTTTTTTTTAATTTTTTGATGACCCCCTCCCCCAAACAATACTCCCCTTTCCTTTCCCCTTTCTCCCTTCCCCCCTCAGTACTTTGCTTTTGATGACCCCCTCCCCCAAACAATACTTCACCCTTTAGATCCCCTCCCCCTGTTTTTATTCCTTTCCCATGATTCTTCTATTTTCCCCTCTATTAGTTTGTCCCTTACTTTTCCTCCTTTTCCTCCCACTTCCCTCTAGCAACAGACAAATTTCTATGTGAAATCAAATGTCTGATATACACTTTTAGAGCCCAACCTGATGAGAGTAAGATTTACACAGTGCTCATCTCCCTCCCCTCTTTCTCTCAATTATATTAGGTTTTCTTTGCCTCTTCAAGTGATTTTACCTTGTTTTTACCTCCTTTTTTTTTAGATCTTATTTTACCACTTTTTCCCTCTTTTCCCCAGTATGACAACATTTTCCCCTCTAGTTCTCTTTTTCATATTATCAAAGTAATATCCAGTTAATTATACCCCCAAACTTTGAGTATCCCCCTAGTAGAAATAAAGTTCTCAAGAGACCTTTCCTTTTTACCTTTTTATGCATCTCTTGAGTTCTGTGTTTGGGGGTCGAATTTTTTGTTCAGATCCGGTCTTTTCATTAGAAATAGGTGAAATTCACCTATATCATTGAATGACCATCTTCTTCCCTGGAGGATAATGCTCATTCTAGCTGGATAGGTTATTCTTGGCTGTAATCCAAGTTCCTTTGCCCTTCGGAATATCTGGTTCCATGCCCTTCGATCCTTCAGTGTGGAAGCTGACAAATCCTGTGTGATTCTAATTATTGAACCTCGGTATTTGAATTGTTTCTTTCTAGCTGCTAGCAGAATCTGTTCCTTGGTGCTATAGTCCTGAAATTTAGCCACGATATTCCTTGGGGTCTTAATTTTGGGGTCTCTTTCAGGAGGTGATCGGTGAATTCTTTCAATGGTGATTTTGCTCTTTGATTCTACAATCTCAGGGCAGTTTTCTTTCAGGATTTCCTGGAAGATAGTGTTTAGATTCTTTTTTTGATCATGGCTTTCAGGAAGTCCAATAATCCTTAGATTGTCTCTCCTAGATCTATTTTCCAAGTCAGTTGTTTTTCCTAGGAGATATTTCATATTTTCTTCTAATTTTTCATTTTTTTGTTTTTGTTTGATTGATTCTTCAAGTCTTAGTGAGTCATTCACTTGCATTTGTTCAATTCTTATTTTTAAAGTGTTGTTTTCTTCAGTTACCTTTTTAAGCTCCTTTTGTAACTGGCCAATTTGTTCATTGTCCTCTTTTTCCACTTCACTAATTTTATTTTTTAATAAATTGTTGTCTTTTTCATATCTCTTTTGCAGGGCATCATATCCTTCTTGCAAGGTACTGTATCCTTCTTGCACTGATTTCAGTTTATTTTCCCATTTATCCTCCAGCTCTCTTTTGAGGTTCTTTATGCAGTCTTCCAGAAAGGCCTTTTGAAAAGGGGACCAGTGATGGTCCTGGCTGATGTTCTCTGGATTTTTGTCTAAAGGAACCTCTGGCTCTGGGGTGGTTTCTTTGCCTTGATAAAAGCTGTCTATGGTGAGAGCTCTCTTTTGCTTCTTCATCATATTTTTTTTAGACAGCGTGGATATCTCTTTAAGGTAGGGGAAAAAAAACGTCGGCTGCAAAAAGCTTTGCCCTGGGGCACTTTGGCGAGTTGACTTAAGGTGCTGGGCCGGTGGGGGCTAGGACTAAGTCCGAATTACTCCTTAAACAAGGCAAGTCTGCCAGAACACCTGCCCCCAATCAGGGCAGAGTGTCCCGAGTGCCTCAGATAAACTCCAGGTGTTTGGAATTTGGAGTTTGGAGTTTGGAATTTCTTCCACGATGAGCTGAGCTGAGTCCCACCCTCACTTCCGGCCTGCACAGTTGTAGTCTATTTATCTCTCTGTCCGAGTCCGACTAACCTGATATGAAGTTATCCAGAGAGCTGTGCCCAAATATTTCTGAGTTCGTTGACTTGAAGATCAGTTCAGAGGCTTATTTTATTGTTGATTTGGGAGAAGATCGGAGGAGAGGCAGAAAGTCACCTTTTCACTCCACCATCTTGGCTCCACCCCTTTTTTTAATTAAAAATTTTTTTTTAATTTTTTATTTTATTTGCATAACATATGTGTGGGTAATTCTTCAACAATAACCCTTACATAGCTTTCTGTTACAAATTTTTCCCCCCAACTACCCACCCCTCCCCTAGATGGCAGGATATCCACTACATGTTAATTATGTTAAAATATTGGCAAATCGAATATATGTATACATATTTCCAAACTTATCATTGTTGTGCAAGAAAAATCTTATCTACACAAAAGATATATCAGATAAAGGAAACACAATGTAAGCAAACATCAATCAAGGAGTATGAGAATGTTATGTTGTGGTCCACATTTCACATCCCTCTCTCTGGGTGTATATGGCTTTCTTCAGGGAACAATTGGAGGTGGTTTGAAACATTTCATTGTTAAAGAGAGCCATGTCCATCAGAATTGATCGTCATATAGTACTGTTGTTGCTGTGTATAATGATCTCCTGGTTCTGCTCATTTCACTCAGCATCAGTTCATGTAAGTCTCTCCAAGCATCTCTGAAATCATCTTGCTGGTCATTTCTTACAAAACAATAATATTCCATAATATTCATATACCATAATTTATTCAGCCATTCTCCAATTGAAGGGCATCTATTCAATTTCCAGTTTCTAGCCACTACAAAAAGGGCTGCCACAAAAATTCTTGCACATGTGGGGCCCTTTCCTTCCTTTATGATTTCTTTGGGATATAAGCCCAATAGAAACACTGCTGGGTCAAAGGGTATGCACAGTTTGATAACTTTTTGAGCGTAGCTCCAAATTGTTCTCCAGAATGGCTGTATCTGTTCACAGCTCCACCAACAATGCATCAGTGTCCCAGCCCTCCCACATCCTCTCCAACATTTATCATTAACTTTTCCTGTCATTTTAGCCAATCTGACAGGTGTGTAGTGGTACCTCAGGGTTGTCTTGATTTGCATTTCTCTGATCAATAGTGATTTGGAGCACCTTTTCATATGACTATAAATAGTTTTAATTTCATCCTCTGAAAATTGTCTGTTCATATCCTTTGACCATTTATTGATTGGAGAATGGCTTGAATTTTTATAAATATGAGACAATTCTCTATATATTTTAGAGATGAGACCTTTATCAGAACCCTTAAATGTAAAGATGATTTCCCAATTTATGAGCATGAAACATTTCAACTAGGTATTAAAGTATGGATAAGATTTACATAAACCAAGAAAAAAGGAGATGGAAATATTATGAACAAAAAGACAGGCAAAGTGAAAGTATATGTCTAAGGGATAAAGAGTTGGACAGTGTTTAGACAAGTAGTCAAAGATAAATTTAGATATGCGATTTCAAGCCATTTTGTGAAAAATTTGAATGCCAACCTAGGAAATTAGGGCTTTACCCTGTGATCCATGGGGTGCCCTGAATATTTTTGAGAAGAAAGTAATATTATTTGAGTCTTAATAGTGAGTTAGAAGAGTTTGGAGTAGGGAGGAGACTGGAAGCAAGAAAAAATATATTGACATTGTAGTTGCCAAAGCCTGAGGCAATAAATACATCAATTTTCTTGATAGCTATAAGAATGGAAAAGAAGAGAGATAGTAGGGGAATCTTGAAGGAAAAGTCAGCAGACCTTGTTGACTTAGGGGTACTATAGAGAGTAAAGGGAAGAGAGGAGTCAAATATAACCTTAAGCATTTTGAACTTGGGTTACAGGCAGAAGGAGAAGAGATGAGTTTGATTTTAGATATCAGTGAAAAAGCATTTATTAAGCGCTTACTAAGAGTAGTAGAGACTATAAAAAATGAAACAATATCTACTTTCAAGGAGCTTGCAATTTATTGGGGATGATAAGTTTGAAATAAAGAACATTCAAGTAAAAATGATTAACAGTTAATCAATGTAGGAGGAAGTTAGATTTTTATAACTGAGATTTCATTTTGCTTCATGGAGGAAAGACAGCAATAGAAGACATATTTCAATAGAGAATATGCTGCAGTGAAGGACAGTTACAATGGAGGCAAAAATCACTGAACCGGCATTCTTAGTATCACAATCCTATTGTGTTTGTTGAAATATAAACTCAGGGGGGCAGCTAGGTGGTGCAGTGGATAGAGCACCAGCCCTGCAGTCAGGAAGATCTGAGTTCAAATGTGACCTCAGACACTTAACACTTCCTAGCTGTGTGACCCTGGGCAAGTCATTTAACCCCAATTTCCTCAGCAAAAAAAAGAAAAATATAAGCTCAGAAAGAAAAAAAAAACTCTAAAGCTTCCAATGAACATTCATTCATATTCTGAAGAAAGAAGACATCTAGGAGTGAAAGTTTTTCTTTAGTCAGATGACCCTAAGCACATTTAAGGCCACATTATAGACACGCTTCCCTTGATGAGTTCTTTCTTGGGACTGCCATTAGAGGAAATGACATAAACATATCTTACTTTTCTTCTGGTTCCATTTCTAACTTTCTGGATTTTTCTACTCTCCATGGACAACTTGTCTTTCTCCTGTTCCCCTTCAGTTCCTTTTTATATATTGTCTTTTCTTATTAGGATGTAAGCTGTTTGAGAGGAGGGATTGTTTTTCTTTTTACTCTTTCTGTCTTTTCCTTCCTTCCT
>JAJPUD010000581.1:246317-373187 GCA_023553655.1 Myrmecobius fasciatus
CTTCCTTCCTTCCTTCCTTCCTTCCTTCCTTCCTTCCTTCCTTCCTTCCATATGTAGAGTGAGCTTCCTATATGTTAAGAATGTTCTCCTTGTCAAAGAAAGGCAAAATAGACATCTCTAGCCTCTTCTTCCCTCTACTTTCTCCAAGGGGACTTTCATTCCTTCTAGGAGGGGAAGCAAGAGGTTGGGCAGGAAGTCACCACTCTGTTATAATAGAGAAGGAGTACTGGCCTAAAAGTGTTTGTGTCTGCTTCCTTAAATATTATTCATTTAGAGGATTTGATTAGGTTTGAGCTAAGTTTTTAATGTTTTGTCAATTTTTGGTGAAATATATCCAGGGTTTATCCTTTATCTACCTAATACCAATTACAAAATGAAAATACATAGCAAATGGTAAAGAAACCCATTTATCCAAATCATAGAAAAACAGATATCAGAAATACACCAGACATTATACAGTGAAAAAACTCTGACAGAGAAGTGAGGCAAGAGCTTAACACAGAAAGAGAGTCTTAGATCTTACCCAAGAGGAAATCCTCTGAAGGTTCTAGAGTAGCAAGCTGGGAATAGGGGCACGATGGAGACTGCCTACTTCTTTCATGTCTTCTCAGAGTCTTTATTTCAGCTAGCTGAAGTGGGGCTGGACTCTTCTATCTTCTTTCTTGTGATTAGAAGCCAATTTGAGTTTCTAAGAAAACTTGAAGCTTGACTAGTTCTAAAGTGGGAACTTGATGAATCCCCCAAAGGGGACATAAAGAACATCCTGAGAACTGAAGCTCTCTGTTTCTTGATAACTCTAACTCCTTTGTATAGGATAGGACTTCCATTAATTAAGGAAAAGTCCCATACCAGTGGGCTTTAGGGACAGGGGTCCCTCTTTCTATATTTACCAGCCAACCTGATCCTTCAAAATACAAAGCAAAAGGTTCTAACCTCTGGAAGTCTCAATACTGGGACTTCAATTACAATCCCTCTAACTTATTTCTTGTAAATAAAACTAGGAATTTTATTGATAGTGTTATTAGAAATCCCTAGGGCATCTTTATGAAGTACCATATTTACAAATAATATAGCTAAGTCCTCTAAATTAATAGCCTTCTCTTCAGTTTTTTGAAGTCTGCTTATATAACTGTTCCTCCTGGGGAAGTTGCATATTGGTTGATTTATAGTAAAAGAAAGATAAGGAGGTTCTTTCTGATAATTTTGCCTAGCTTTACCTTCAAGTCCCTCTTTTCTTTAGCCAGCCAATCTTTGGACACTCTTTTCGAGTGAATCTGATACATTATAACATGAATACACATGATGATTGACTTTTGGCCTAATTCTAAATTCAATTATAAAAATAATTTGTCCTTAGGTCAATTTCATTTCAGTACAGTCTATTTTAATTTCCAGGAGGAAAAATGATCTAATGGAAATATTCTTTCAAATATTTTTCTGATATAACACAATGGAATTAATGGAAATATTTAGTTAACACTTCTTCCCACCTTCATCTGTTCTGTCTTAGTGAAAAATTTCCCAGAATGCTTTTTAGAAAATAAACCAATTAGCTTATCTGGATTTATTCAGCACCATGTTGCAAATGGTCAGCTATAGCATCATATCTGCCAGATAACAATACTTAAATTGAACAGTGATGAGCATGGCATAGTAGGAAGATCTTGTAATATATGAATGAAATGCATTTATTAAGTGTTTCCTATGTGCCAGTACTATGCCATGTGCTAGAGATTTAAATACAAAAACAAAGACAGTTCCATCTTTCAAGTAACTTAAATTCTAATAAAAGAAGCCAATGTATAAAAGGGATTAGTGACCAGAGAGAAGTGTTTGGGTCTAGTAATTCACGGGGATGACAAGTGGAGCCACAGGAAACTGACTGACATGCCCTTTCCAGGAACACTTGTGTTAATTATTGTTCTGTAATGCTCAGGGAGAAACTGAGGCAGTATCACACATGGAAATTAGGTAATGCTTTATTGATGTTAATTGAGAGTTCAGAATCCATAGCTATGGATCAGGACTGGTGGGACCCATGTCTCAAAGCATGCAGTCCAGGCCCGAAGACTGACACAGTCAGCCGACTGAGTACAAAGTACACAGCACTCCATTGAGGAAAATCATGGATTAATATAGTGTTCCTATAGCTCCTATAGAGACAAAGAACTCATGGGAACAGCTGAGCACATCTGGTGTCCAAGGAAACCATAAATTCAGTTCTGACAGGTTAGGAGTAAGGAGCCTTGCCAAAGCAGACTTCTTGTCTAGGTCACAGATAAGAGGTAGGTCGAGGCTGACCATCTGGAGGTTTCATGATTACTTTGGAATGTGAGTCCAATTATTTCTGAAGGTCAGGAAGTGGGGATTCTATTCTGGGACAGAGAAATTAAGGGAGACTGAAACAGCAACTGAGGGAGACTGAGACAGTAACTGAGGGAAACTGATTCTGCAACTGAGGGAAACTGAGACAGCAACTGAGGGAAACTGAGACAGGCACAACAGTTCAAACAGTTATAAATAAAAAGGGATGGTAACAAAAGTATATGTAAATGTAAATGGCAATATATTGTGAAGATGAACTTAGAGTAGCAAACAATAAGTTCCTGTGTGTGTATGTGATTGGAGACAGGGCAAGGTTGGTTATGGATGATTCTCACCAATTAGGAGCTGGAGAGTTGGGTTGTAGGAGAAAAAAAATTAGCATGAAAATAACTTGAGTGTGGTGGATTTGAGTTAAACTTGTTATTGAGAACTCTTCACAATCATGAGCAAGTAAAACCTCCAGAAAGGAAGTTAGAGAGCCAGGCAGCAGGTGAGGTAGCATGAAATGATGGCTAGAGGGTTGATTTAAAGCCTTGCCTCTAGCATATCCTGGCATATTTGACTCTTGGTTAAGTCACTTAACTTTTTTAATGCCAAAAGCAACTCTAAGACTTTTAAGTTGCAGAACTGCCCTGCTAAAGGGAGTTCAGTATAGTAATGAAATCACTGATCTGGTCCCTCTCTTTCACCACTCTCTCCCTCTAGCCCCCCAAATTTAACAGAATAGTTTCCTCTTTAAATGGATTTTCCTGGGACAGCATAAACTGAACTAATCTCATCTGTTATAATGTTTTCACATAGTGCTCAGAACTCCTTGGAAGACTTCTTCCTTTTAAAATGAAATACATGATAATAAAATGCAGATTAATTAAAAGCTAATTAAAAGCTGATGCATCATTCTGCATATTTGTTAAAGACAGGCAGTGGACATTTGAAAGAAATTGGAAAAATTAATTCTAAATCAATAAACATTTATTAAATATGCATCAGCTTTTCCTCCAGGGTGAGGCCTTTTCTATACTGTTTAGTTTTGGGTGCCATGTTTTGTGAAGGACTTAACCTTCTAAAGCAACTCCATAGAAGCCATATTCTATGAAGATCGGATATAAAGAGCTGGGAAAGTTAACCCTGGAAAAAAAAAAGGTACAGGGAAAGTTGAGAACATGGTAGTTGTTTTCAGATTATTCGGAATTCTGTTATGTATAAGAGTTTTCAGGCTCTTCTACTTGGTTTTATAGGACAGAAGAAGAACCCAGTGAGTTGAAATTGTGGAGGTGTATAATTAATTTTAGCTAAATATATGGAAACATATATTCATAACAATTCATAACAAATAGAGGTATTCAGAAATTAAAGGGGCTGCTTTGTCAGGCAGTCTATGGTATAGTGCAATGCTGTCAAACTCAAATAGAAATGATCTATTCAGAGACAATTTGACGTAGAAAACCTCAAATTGACATTATTTATGTCATATTGTATTTAAAACATTCCCCAATCCCATTTTGTTGCTGCACTAAGGAGCTTTGCTGGGATTTCAGGCCTTGAATTTGATACCTCTCCAGTGGATGTTGATGCTAAATGTGGAATATCACTTACTAACTGGGTATTACTAGATAAGTCATTTAATTTCTTTGGTTCTCACCTTCCTCATGTGTAGAACACAGTAGTCCCTACCTTACTAGGTTATTATGAGGAACAAATAAGTAAATGTAGGTGTAAGACATATATATATACATATGTCATATATGTGTGTGTGTGTGTGTGTGTGTGTGTGTGTGTGTAGCTATCTAAATCTCTGAAGAAGACTTGTGGGTGACATGGATAGATACCTGGTGCCCAAGTTTGTGTATCACTCATGAAAAGATTTTTAATTCTACTCTTGAAACAGCTATTGTATAGGCTCCATCTGGAAGTAAATCATATTTTGTTGAAATTTCAGTGGAATATACTTGGTGTCTGCCTTTACTATTGTTTTGTGAAGTGGTTTTCTTGTTACAAAAGTATTTTTGTAGAATTTTAATCAATTTATTGTCTATTCTGAGACTATTAATTTTTTCCTCCTTTTTGATGAAAATATATTCATCTTTCTATAGCTTCCTTAGAAGGATGAATCCTGTAGTTTATTAATGTTATAAGGATGGTTTTAAAATTAGAGACCTTCTAAATCCATTGCTATCCAGTATATATGAAAGAAGAAAAAAAGCATTTATTAAGCATCTACCATGTGCCAGGTACAATGCTAAATTCATTAAAAATATTATTTCATCTGATCCTCACAATAAATGACTTGCCTAGGTTTACATAGCTAGTAAGTGTTTGAAGCCAGATTTGAATGTAAGTCTTCCTGACTTCTAAGCCTAGTTCCTTATTCATTGTACCATCTAGCTGCCTCTGGTATAAAATTGGTGTTCTTTCCAGCAACCTTTGACTTCAGAATTCTAGTCAGTTTCTTGAAATAAGTAGCTTCAGTATTCTTCTTGACAGCTTTAATACTCAATGCATCTTGCCTGTGGAAAATCAAGATATTTTGGAAATGTCTCTTTTATCCACTGAAAACAGTTTGGCCTTTGGATTTAATCTCAAAGTCTTTAGATTCTATTTTTTCTTAGGGAATATTAAGACTTTTAAACATATCAAATCCAAAAGACATTTTGATATTATTGGAGAAAGTTTCCATTAGATGAAGGAACTGTTTAATGTACTTTTCAGCAGAACCAGAGAACTTGATGCCAACCATGTATATAAATTGTTTAATGTAATATTTTAACATGACTGTTCATTTGACTTGAAAGCAATATCAACTCTATTAAAGAATGATAATAAGGGATTTAAATTTTACTGAGCTTTAACTGTCTCCCTTGAAGAGTTTGCCATTAGAACTGTCACCATTAGAAATAATTAGAATGATAGAGTTCATCTAGTCCAATATGAGCAAGAATCTCCTCTATAATATTTCTGAAAAATTGTATTGTATTCTCCATTTGAAGACATCTAATGATGGAGAATCCTTTGTCTCATGAAGTAGCCCTTTCCAATATGGCAATTTATAGTCTATATAATATGTAGTCTATCTTGGCTCTTGAGAGTCAGTTGAAAGTGAAAGAAAGGAAGGAAGAAAAAGAAAGAAAGAATTAAGGAAGCATGGAGATGAGGAGGGAAAGTAGGAAAGAAAGAAAGGAAAAAAGAAAAGAATGGTGGAGTAGATAGGGTCAAATACCACCTCATTTTAGTTGTGAGACCCTGGATTAGTCAATCAGTCAGTCAATAAACATTTATTTAGCAGACTGAGTCACTTAATCTTTATTAGTCTCAGTTTCTTCCTCTATGAAATGGATGTTGGACTTGATGGTCTCTAACAACTCTTCTATCTTTAAATCTATGATTCTGAATTACCCTCTACCACCTCTCCTTTTATTGGAACTTCTTTAGTAAGAGACAAGCAAGGCTATACAATTTCAGATATAGTCTACAGTTGATAATATGTTTGGTTACACAGGTCAAATTCCATTATACAGACCTTCAAGTGGGGTGTAAATGTTTTCCATGGGTTGGACTTTGTCTCTTTATTGATTTTGAAGGGTAGGAGAGAAGTGGAAATAAAGTATCTCCTATATAAAACACAAAATCATCTTTTGACAGCAGCAGCTCAGACATACTCATTTTCAAAACTTCCATTCCCAAAACACATTTCATTGGAAGCTGATTCCTTTTTCTATTTATAACAACATTTACTTCTTTAATTTTCCAGCTGTTTGTTTATAGAATGCATCATTTTATCCTTTCACTTTTTATCCTATCACAAAACCTTATGTGATAGGAAAAATCAGGTTTTTTTTCTTTTAAAAAGAGTATACGAGTCTCTAAGGAAAACACATGTCCATGCAGGGCTGCATCCTGAGCAAAGATTCCATTGTACCATTGCTCTCTGGGGACATTCTGTTGCCATATGCTGTCTGGCTCTCATGAGGCCTTGGCTCTTAAATGGAACCAGTTTCAAAAATATGCCAAATGTGAGGCCCAGTAGTTAAAACATTGCTGATGATGACTAGAAGAGAATTCCATTTAGCTTCTGCATTGCATCTGGTTCTCTACACAGTACAAATAACTGAAAATTACATTTGAAACCTCATTAATCTGGATTTCACTAATATGGAATTTTTCTTATTACTAGGAAATTGGTCTTTTGTGCTATCTATGTAAAAGACATTTACTGAGCAAATGACTAGTGTAAATCAATAGTCTTATTAAGAGAAAATATAATTTTAAAGTATTTTTGTAGAGCCAAATGAGCCGCAAAATCTAAGCTGGTGCTTTAACTAATTATACATAATTTGCATCACACTCCTAGAGGTCTTCTTCTGAACAATATGTTAGTTTCTGTCATACATATTTGGAATGACTAGAATTAGATTTCTTTTTATAAAGTTTTGAAAACTGGTTTTCTAGACAAACTTAGATCATTTTGCATGATATTCTCCTAAATTATGGAAAGAATGCTGATGTGATCATGCATGCCTGTGTGAGGAGTGATGTAAGCATAAGAGTTTTGGAGAGGAGGGACATTCATCATTTCTTCTTTGAGAAAAACACATGTAATTCCAAATTCTCTTCATGGAGGAGAAAGAGAAAGATTCTTTTGCAGATATGCAAAGGAAGTTGACTTCTCAATAAGTTACTGATTTTTAAACCTTCCTAGAAACTTTGGGGAACTTCCCTTTAGGTGAGATCAGAACTTTTTTTTTTTTTTTTTGATTAAGCTGAGACATGTTGCTCTAAGAAAGAAACTTCATTCATTCATGCATTTTCAGACATGTTCTAATTTGTTCATCTCCAATTGCTGTTTGTTGTTTGCTTGGATAAATAGGTTTACTTGATGCTCATTATTTGTGATAGTCTTTTATATATCTAGCTGTTGGTGGAAAGGGGCCAAGTCAGTAAATGTGAGCTTATGGTACCCTCCCTCTTAAGATGCTGTTTAGAAAAGCAAATAGTTTTGTTCTGTTTGAATTATAATGTCATAGACCATTCATATTTAGGGACAAGATAGATATTCTATACCTTTTTCTCTCTCTCAGAGAACAGAGCAGTTAGCCTCATGGTTCCTTCTCAAGACAGGAATAAGCTTGTCCCTTGGAGAAGGATGGATTCCAGAGATTTCTATCAATGCCTTCTTTTGAGCCACTTATCTATAAATTTATATAACCTCCATGGACACATACAAATTAAGGCAGCACATGCTTTAAAATTCATGTTTTTTTTCATTAATTCAGACTGATCTTTTTTCTGACTAATTTTATTTTTAATGAAACCAAAGAAAACCAAACAGTCAAAAGAGGATCAGTCTTTCATTTAGAGCAGGAAGGAACCTTAGTGTCCATTGAATGCAACCTGTTCATATTACAGATGAGAAACTGAGGCCCAGAGAGCTTGTCTTTTGTCTAGAGTCACATGTTTCATAAGTGTTTGAGGTGAGTTTTGAGCTAGATCTTGCCCTCAAGACCTTTCTTCGATCTACCATTCTGCCTCACAAAAAGATACCTCTTTTAAGCCAGAAGTTAGTCAGCCTTTGTAGCCAAGACAGAATTGTTGATTCAAGAAGCTTGTGGTTCTTTTTTTCCTTGAGTAGAGAGCTAGCTATGTGCCTTCATGGGGCATAAAAGAAAAACAAAATACATGTAGCAATGCTCCCCTTGAATCATCAGAGGTAGGCTGATAGAGCCTGAATGAACTTTAAGGAAGAATATGAGTTCAGTTCATTGAAGAGCAATTACATTTGCTTGAGCATATTTACCTAATTTCTTTGTACAAAAATTATAATTTTGATTTGTACTTGATAAATAGCTTGGGCCTAGATACCTTCACAAATCAATAGTTTAAGTATTTTCTGATTGGCATGGACCATCTAGGCCTCAGTTTCTTCTTCTTGATATTTGTTATTAACTTGCTATGAGATGTAGTTATTGAAAGCCTAAGGTGAGAAGTACACAGTTATTGGCGAACCTAGTATGTAAATCAATCCTAGATGGGGGAAGATTTTATTTTTAACCTTTAAAGTTGATGTCTCAGATGTCTGTGCTATACAAAAAGTTACTTGCTGCTTCCACAAAATAACATCCTTCTTTCCCACCTCCTTCCTTCCTTCCTTCCTTCCTTGCCTCCTTCCTTCCTTCTTTCCTTCCTATTTCTCTTTGTTCCTTTGCATCTTTGCACCTTAGCTTATGGTGTTAAGGGTAAGGGAATTCTGTGTTACCAATATATAAAGTATCATGCCTCCCACCTTGCCTTCTCAAGAAGAACAAGGGAAGAGAATAGGATGAAAGTTTCAGCTATAAATGAACAACATAATTATGTGTTAAGACCTTATTTGAGAGCTAACTTAGAGAAGTGGGGATAGAATTGGATGTGGAGGGATACTAATTAAAGAGGAGAAGAAGAGAAATCATATTGTTTATTTGATATGGGTTATTTTTACAATTCTCATGCCTAATTCATTGCTATATTACAGAAGTCCTATGTGAATATTTCTATAGGATCACTGCCTGAGACATGAAGCAAGTCCTATTTCTGTGTACTAATAGCTTCTAAGTGTAAAAAGTAGAGAGATTATTGCACCAAATTTAAATGTTTTTTTTAACCCACTATGTTTTTAATGTCTTATGGTTCTGTCATTATTTAAATAGAGATTGTCCGTATGCTTTTGTGAGCAAGTCACTCGGTCTTAGTGCCATATAAATCTTTTTGGGAAAAATATGTAGATTTAGACTTGATGTAAGAAAATCCATCTTTCTAATTAGAACAGCACAAAAGAAGAGTGGAATGTCCTAATAAGTTTTTTTTTTTTAAATAAGGTAACAGGATCATTACTCTAGAACTAGAATGGACCTTAGAAGTCATCTAATTCAGCTCCCTCATTTTACTCCTTTCCTCTTCCTCCTCCACACTAGAGATGGCTACTATTAGTTACAAATAGGTATGTATATATCTATATCTATTAAAATTATTGTATATATGCTTCCATTTATCAGTTCTTTCTTTATATGTCCTACATAGTTAATATAGATATTTATAATAATTAAAATTATTCACTCGAGATTGTTCTTAACAGTATTACTGTTACCGTATACAGTTTTCTCATGAGTTTGCTCATTTTGCTCTTCATTATTTTGTGCATATCCTTCCATGTTTTTCTAAGATTATTGAGTCATCATTTCTTATAGCACAGTACTGTTGTATTCCACCATGATCATATACCACAACTTGTTCATCCATTTTCAGTTGATGGGCATCCCTGCAATTTCCAGTTCTTTGCCACTACAAAAATAGCTGCTATAGACATTTTAGAACATATAGGTAGTTTTCCTTCTTCCCTAATCATCTTTGAAAATGGACCTGGTAGTGGCATTTCTAGGTTTAAGGGTATAGATAGTTTGATAATTCTTTGGGTATAATTTCAGAGAGATCTCAAAAATAATTGGACCAATTTGCAGTTCCATTAACAATGAATTAGTGTCTCAATTTTTCTACATCCCCTATAACATTTGTCACTTTCCCTTTCAAAAAATTTAGCTGATTGGGTGTAAAATAGTTGTTTTAATTTATATTTCTCTATTCAAAAATGACTTAGAGCATTTTTATATGGCAATAAATTGTATTTATTTCTTCATTGGAAACTAATAATATCTTTTGATCATTTATCAATTGTGGAATAACTGGTATTCTTATAGATTTGACAAAGTTATTAATATGTTTGAGATATGAGACCTTTTTCTGAGAAAGTGTCTATTAAAGTTTTCCTCCAACTTTCTTTCCTTTTGATCTTGATAACATTTGTTTTATTTGTATAAAACCTTTTAAAATTAATCTAATTGAAATTAAAATTAATATTACATATTATACTGTGCACTCTTGCTCTCTCTTGTTCACAAATTGATTGCTTATCTATAAATCTGGTAGATTGTATGTTCCATGTTCTTCTTATTTTCTTGTAATATCTGTCTTTATATAAAGTTGCAATATCAACTTTATATCAAGTGGTATAAGATATTGGTTCTATAGTGGAAAGAGGATTGAATAAGGGCTAGGAGACCTAGGTTAAAATATTGGCTCTAACATTTTCCTGACTGCTCACTTCTCTGAATTTTGCTTTGATCTTTTGTAAAATGGAGCTAATTATATAAATATGCTACATGCCTCTGGAGTATTATGAGGAAAGTTCTTTGTGAACCTTAAAAAACAATATAAATATTAGCTATCTAGGGTCTTCACAAAATAAATTCATAGAATTCTAGATTTACACCTGGAAAGGACTTTATAGGTCATCTAATCCAACTCAATTATTTTACAAATAAGGAAATAGTAGGAAAAAAAGTGAAATGTTTTGTCTGATGTTACCTAGGTAGAAAGGGAAAGCGCTAGGATTTACTTCTTAGCTCTCTGACTCTGAACGCAGTGTTATTTCTACTGTGTTGAAATAGATATTTTTTTCTTAATTGATTTTTTTGGGGTGGGGGTTTATACCCATGGTTTTATCATTGATAGATTTGATGCAGATCAACAAGTATTCTGTTTTGTTGAAATTGAATTTTGATGTTCTGTACTCGAAACCTGACACATTTGATTATTCACTTTATTGCCTCATACAATTTATTCCTCTCACAATGGAAATAAACTATCACTTAGTGAAAAAAGTCTGTGTTTTTATCATGAGGAGAAAATTTAGTTGGGCTATGTCTTCATGTACTGAGTAAAGAGCTAAGATATTTGGAATTTGTTATAGTGATGTGAAAGCCCTGAATTGGGAGTTGGAAAATCAAGATTAACAGCAGTAATGATGACTTAATAATAGAAATGCATGAGAATGGTAGGTATACATGGTTTCCCATGGCCTCAGATGAACAATATCCAGGAACTCCACCTCTCTGGGTATTTCCTCATGCAGCATTCTCCTTGGAGGAGTAATAATATATAGTTCACAAAACTCTTCCATAATGTCCTATGTGGAGAGAAAAGTCAGTGAATCATTCAGCTATTGAAAGTATAATTAGAAGAGATTTGCTTAGCAAACTCAAAGTATGCTTATATCCTAAGGGCTTCTAAACCAGAGTGGGACTGTGAGCCTTGAGGGAACATATGTATGACTCTTTCAGACTAGACATAAACCACATCTAAACTTTATTGTGGATGTTCCCCTGGAGCAAAATTCTAAAATGAGACCAGGAAGCTAAAACAAACAAAAAATGGATTCTTTAGGGTTAGCTTCTAAAACTGAATGTGATCCATTTGAGTCTAGAGCCTCTGAAGGGCCCTGGATCACAGTTTATACACTTATCCTTCATATCTCACTTTTTTCATCTATAAAATAGGCAAAATAATATATGTTCTGTCTACTTCAAATAGCTATCCAATAAAATAATAAATGCAAAACATTCTAAAACTTCTTAATTACTGTATGTTATATTTATCCACTTCTTTCCCTCCTCTCTTCTTTTGATCCATCTTTTGGATATACTCTTTTTAGGTGTGTACCTAACATAAAATTTGGGAGTTTATTATTAGTTTCCATGGGGATGTAACCACAAATACCTGAGATGGAGTAGTATCTGAGATGGGATATTTCTTGTTTCACTTCTCTCTTAATTTTTGATGAATCCCAGCTTCTATCACACTTACTTTCTTTGTGATCAAGGACAAGCTATTTAACCTTAATTTAACTGGCTATCAGTTTTGTTATTTGAAAACTGAGGGGTTAGATTAGATTTCTATAGTCCCTTCTAGCTCTTAATCAATAATTTTATGAAATGGTTATTTGAAAAAAAACTGTGACAAAAAAAAATTTGACCATGTAAAAACTGTTGGAAGACATTTATCAGTCTCCACATTGCTAAACTTTGTAAGTGTCCATCCTTTCTTGTTAAAGGGATAGTAATTTGGTGATTTTTCTCAACTCCAGGTAGGAAATTCTATCTTTACAGAATCAGAACTTTCTCCTTTTAGAGATTTGCCCAGGACACTCAAAAGTGAATTGACTTTTCCAGGATCATACAGTCAACAAGTGTCAGAGGCAGTACTTGAACTTGAGCTCTGATGTTCTGGCTTAGATCTAAGTTCTTTAGTAATTAAGTCTTGCTTCCTTTCTAGCCTCAAGTCAGCCCAGGTTGTGGAGGGCTTTGTGTCAAGGCTAAAGTATTTATATTTCATCTGATAGGAGAAGGGGCCAACTGACACTGTCCCAGAGACTATAAAATAACCAGTGAACCCATAGATTAGAAAAATAATATCTCAGTAGTTCTGCTTATTATTCTAAAAAACGACAAAAGATTTCTTTGGCTTCATGAGTTCTCCAACCCAAAAGTAGGGTCCAGCTCAGGCTCTTGGTTAGTATCCTGTATCTTTCTTTATGGCCTTCACACAAGAAAGCCTAACTCTCCCAGAAGGCAAACTAAATGTCAGGGTATGCTCCAGCCATGGGAGAACTAGCAGATTTGATTAATCCACCTGAATTCTGTGCAGAAGGGACAAAGTTCCCTGGGTGGCACATTGCTCTTCAGAACACACACTGTAGTATCTGTGGAACTAACGATTCTTAGGATGTGACCCCAGAACCTTGCCAACTGGCAGCAGGTGGAATGTCTTGAGAAGACCCTACTTGGCTCACTATTGGAGTCAGGTGTCTGCAGCCGCTGTGAAATAAAAGCAGAAATGCTCTATCCAGGTACCCGGTAAAAACAAACATGCAAGCAGACAGAGCAAACTCTTGTTTATTTTTTGTTTGTGTGTTTGTTTTTAAACCTGACACAATCACTCGTGGAGGCAACATATTTAGCTACCAGTCATAAGTTGACTCGGCCAGATAGGAAACTGGGGAAAGGAGAGCCAAACAACCGGAATGGCAACATCAGAAATGGGTACCAGATCTGCCTTGACCTCACTTCCTTTTATCAAAGGAAATAAAACGGAGCGGCGAAAATCTCAGGACAGTAAGTATATGGAGATCAGAGCCAACACAGATGCAAACAACAAAAAAGTTTGTAGTCCTTTTCACTGACTACCTTTTTACATTCTGCCCCCTTTGCCAGCTAGGCAAATCCAGGGAATGGTGAACTTTTTTTCCCCAAACCACCCAAATATTTGTCAATAAGTCAGCGCCCTCATCTTTCTTAGTTTTTAACTTCTCTTCATAGTTGTGAACCCCAACTTGAGAAATCACCCCTTTTGTTTGCATTGACCACTAGGTCGTGCTGTTGGACAATGAATGACTTGCTTGAAAAGCCACCTTTGAGTACTAAGAGAGAAAGAAGCTCAGGGATCCGATATAACAACTACTACTGTTCGGGAAATTCAGTAGTCTGAAGTTACAGCATCCTAGGACTCTTAAGCCACTTCTTCCTTCCTACCGTTCCCGTTTTCCCCCACCCCGCTCCTTGTTTCTCTCCTCTCTTTTCCCCACAGTTCAAACAAGAACATAAATAATCCATCGCTTTGTTACAGAAATCAAAATGACTGATAAAAGTTTGAAACTTTACGAATGGGAGACCCTAAGTTTAATGAAGCATAGTGAAGTATCCGAATGATGGAGGGGTGGGTCCCCTCAAGTAATAGGATTGCCGCTGTTTCTGTCAGTGTGTACCGCGTATTTTACAGGAAAATATATTTGCATTAAATCAAGTGAGCATTTGCAAAGTTTTACGGAAATGAAAGGCAATCAAAATGGTGCTGGCCGATTCCCCCACTGGAATATCCCAAAAATAAATTAGAATTTTAGTATGCACATTTCTATGAATGGGAATACATTAACTTGTATATATGTATGATGTGTAAACATATATATATGTAAACACACATGTATGTGTATATGCCCTTGGAAACGGGTTGAGTTTTAGTTTTGCTAGGAAACCCTGAACAATCTTGAACGTTTTGTTTTGGCACATTAATGATTAGTTTTAAATAGGAATCTTAGCGGAAACAACATTGCTTCAGAAGAGCCAAATTTTCCCAAGGTAGTGATCTCGAATATCTTCTGATGACCTCTAGTATGCATCACGTAACCTTAGATGCATTTACGTGTGCCTTCTACGCTTGTCTTCGTCCTTCAAAGGCATAGGATGAAAAGAATATATCTCCGAAACAAGTACTTCGCATTTTCTTTCGCCAGGGAAAAATTGGAACCTCCAGGAGCGGCTTAGTGTCTCCCCTAGAGAGTAGTTTATTGTGTTCCCTTGCTGCACTTAGCTCTCTACTGAGGGTGAGAGCTCCCCTCGTTTGCCGCGGGGGTACCTCCAGAGACAGATGTATGAATTTGTTGTCTTCAGCCAAACTGCGAAAGACAAAAAAAAAAAAAAAAAAAAAAAAAAAAAAAGGGGCGAAAAGCAGCCAAAGCTCTACCTTCCCCTTCTCCGCCCTGAAACCCAACGACAAAGTTGTGAAACACAATGCCCATGTGCTCTTGCCTGGCAGCAGTTTTTCCCTTTCTAGACAGGTGGCGTCGGTGCCCAGAGGGGCTTCCTCTTGCTTTCCAGGCAGCGGTTAGGGAACAGAGGTGTGAGCCAGGATGTCTCCTGGCTGCAAGCAGAACAACTCTGCTAAGTGCGGGGGCGGCAAGGGAAGGCTCAGGCTGCGGTAGTGAGCTCCTGGCGCTCTCACGCGCATTTGCATGCTTGGAATAACCAGTCATTAATAGTGAACTGCTATGGAGAAGGGGAAGGGGGAAAGAGGATGCACCAAAAACATATGCTGCAAGGGGGTGGGGTGGAGCAGTGATGTGCGTGTGTGTGTGTGTGTGTGTGTGTGTGTGTGTGTATGTGTAGTGTGGTAATGCAGCAGCACAACCTTGGAAGATTAAGATGCTATTGGTAAGTGTGCAAAGGTTTTCATGAAGATGGGAGCTCTTTTTGGTATGCATCAGGTTGTAGAGGAACGAGATAGTACTTGCTTGGTGACAGTTACGCGGCTTGTGTAGGTCGACGAGGAGGTGCGGTGCAATGTGCGTGGGGGCTCTTTGTATTGGGATCTAGGCTCAACTTTGTATGAGCTGTGGGTGCTCCAGGAATGTGCAGAGGTGGAGATTCACATTTTTTCCTCTTTTCTTTCGCTTCATCCCCCCCCCCCCTCCTTATGGATTGTTCGTGCCTTCGTGTGTGTGACTCTAAGTTCTTGCCATTCTCACCCTGAACGTTCTGACACTAAAACAGTTCTTTCAGTATGTCTAGAGAAAACTTGACAAAGCTAAGTCTTCTAGTGGAGCCCGCTCTCAGATCCAAGACAAATTGGGGATAGTGAAATTAACACGAAATTAAATACCGTCTACAGTCGCAGTGGACTGCGAATTCCAAAAAACGCGTGCTGTGCAACTTGTGTTGGAAGGGTAACCAGTGGAGAACTGGAAGAGATCTTGAAAAGCAGGGTCCCGTGTCTTGCCCAAAGATGAATATATAGTTAACATATTCACACATAGGTCTCAAATGTAGACTCTGTGTTCTTCGGGTCCTACTGGGTTTGCGTTTGCAATTGTAGAGCTTAGTGTTCCACAGGTGGCCCCTACTCAGCAGATTTTCCTGCTCAGGTTCCCCCTAACTCCCAATTTCCCTCTTTCTCCAAATTAAATTTGCTATTATAGAACCAAAGCACCTTTATGAAAATGCATGTGAGGGGGCGACAGAAGACTGGGAAAGCCATCGAAGCGCTGAACCTAGAGGGCCCAGTGGCGAGAAGGGTTTCCAGTTGCCTTTGGGAGATTGAAAAAGACACAAGGCACTCTGCGTGCACAGACAGTTAGTTAATGGAAACCTTATAAATCGGTTTAAAGTGCACACAGGACTGGGGGGAGGGATCAAGGAAGAAAAGAAGGGAGGACAAAAAGGGAGGGGGGATGTAAGTGAAGAAGGGACCTACACTCATGATCTTTTGGTGAGACTCATACTTGCTGTTTGAAAATGGGGTTTGATTGAGTTTTTCCATTGTTCTTGATTTTGAAAGAAATAAATCAAAGAAAATCACTTGGCCAGGGAAACCTGATCTCACCGCTCCCCAGTCTGGCCCTGGAAGCGGAGGAATTGCACAGCTCCCCTTGGCAGGCCCGTCGGACGGCTGCTGTCCCCCTTCTCCTCCTCCCCCCGCCCCTCAGCCCGGGCACTGCTACTACGGCGATCGCCACCTCATGCCGAAGGAATGTCGAAAAGTATGCGCAAGTTTCCAAAAGGAGACCTCCTTCACTGCTGGAGGAGCATATATCAGCCCGTGGCAGCCGTCCACCTTCTCAGGCGTTTCGTAACCGAGTAAACTGAGAGTTGGGAACAGCCCTCTATTAAGTAGCAGACCAAGGAGAGGCTCTTCCCACTTGGAGCCGGCAAGCCATCCCAGACAGACCCTCGTACTGGAAGCCCTAGAAACCGCGGGGCAGTCGTCTCTTCTCCTCCCAGCTGCGGCTGCCGCTCCTCCTCCTCACACTCCTCCGCCTCCTCCCTTCTGCTCCGCAGTCGCTGCTACTGCTGAATCTGCGGAGAGCTGCTCCACCACCAGGTGCCACCGGAGCTCAGCCTCTTGCTTCTGCCTGCTCTCCTCACATCCAAGCGCCAGGGCATCCACGGAGCCCTCAACAGCTAGAGCATCTCTTGTGCATCAGCGTAGAAGACCCTGCTGCTCTTGGTGCTGCCAGTACAGGTCTGTTTGTCTCCACTCCTCTCATCCCTTTCCCCATCACCCCCACTTTCTTCTCCCCTTCGCGGCTCCCACTCCCGGAGCAATTTCTCCGGTGAAACAAATGATCAGAGTGCGCACACGCCTTTGAACTTTAGGGTGAGACTGTGGAATTTGTGGGGCTGTATTCTGATATGAAATAATGAATCGAAATTTTTTTTTCTTATTTTTGAAAGAAAGAACAATAGGTTTTTGTTTGTTTTGTTTGTTTGTTTGTTTTTTGCAAGATCTGTTATCTGGACATGTGTGTGTGGGCTTGATTAGAGACACTCTCTAACCCTCATATTTTAAGTAATAATAAAAAAAATCCAGAGGGGAGTAATTAAGAATAGTGAGTGGTCTTAGTCCTGAGTATGCCTCCGAGTGATTTGTAATTCAGCCTTCAAATTTTATCACCAGTCTATAAAACTGTTCCCGAGAATTCCTGTGTGTGGTTGAAAAGGCAGTGGTGGAGAGAAAACTGTTTCACAAACTTAGAGAGATACTTCGGAAGTGAGGCTCTATTATCTGCCACTTCTCATCCGCAATTCAAGAAATGGTGTGAAGTTCACTAAAGGAGTGAACCCCACCTGCTTTTCTAAAGAAAAATAAGATTGTGGATCTTGTAATAGGAACACCTACTACAGTAGGTATTCAGTTTGAGAGGGAAATGTTTTCCACTTGGTCTGGAGAAAGGAATTTCCCTTAGTTTTCCTATGCCTGTTTCTCTGGAGAAAATTGTGAAAGGTATGTGTCGTTGGTCCCTCCTTGGCTTTTTCACAGGAACAGACTTCACAGTTCTATGAAAACCCTATTAAAGAGACTTCCACTTCAGCCTTTCTGCCAGCTGTAGTTACAGCTGGCAGAAAGAGAAGGGATAGATAAGATCTTTCTGGGAGTCAGCCCTATCCCTAGGCTCCTAGTTAAGATCTGCTGGAGAAAAGGGCAGGTGAGGCTGTGTATAAGTGCTGGAGGGAACCTCCTCTTTGAGGGAGTTGGATCTGTTCGAGTTGACGCCAGAATTAAAGAATTTGCTCCTAGATGGGGGGGGGGGTGTGGGAGAAAGAAGAGGGGAAAGAGATCTCCCTCCCTCTGCTTCCCTCTCTCCCCTGTTCCTTCCGCCCCCAACAGACTCCATTCCTATTAATTTTCATTCATGAAAGCATAGTTATGAGACATTGACTATCCTTTGTAGTCGACTAGAGACGTTTTATTTAAAAATGCTGAATGAAGGGTTGCTAGGCAGCCAAGCAAATGTTTTGGCTCAGATTAAAAAAAAAGATTTTATTTTTGGAAAGATGTATACGGAATGCCAAGAAGGCAGTGACTAGATTATATATCTGTGAGCGCTCTACTTCAGATATCCCAGGCAGAATGATTCCTAGTGCTTCGATAAAGTGGCCAATAGGGGGCGAGCTAAGGCTAGGGAAAAGATTTGACGACCACCTTTTCAAAAATTGTAATCTTCACAAACTGCATAATGATTTTTAGGAGTTCCACTTTTGCTCCGAGCCCAGTAATCAAACGAATTAAAGAAAATTATAACAACTAAAAGCCATATGATAGATAGGGTGAGGGGAGAGAAAGAAAGGCTAGGTTTGTATTTTGTGATTTTCACATACTGAGGAAGAGTTGAGAAACGACAGTCATTACATAAAATAAACATTTTATTACTTTCTTGACTTTTAAAAAAAGAGCGTCTAGGAATTTTCTATTTATCAGGTCTTTAAAATACCATACGGAGACTGGAGGATACTCTTCAAACAACATACACATACAAAAACACAAAATAAGGAAATCATTCTTAGGGGATATGTCAATAATATGAAAATATATTGTTAGATCTTGTCAACTTATTTTCTTAATTAAAGAGAGCTTGATTTTTGGTTCCTTTTCTGGATTCCAAACTAGTGTTCCCTAAAATAAGAGTCTCTCCGGAAACCACTCAAGAAGAAAAACCCCTTCCTGGGTAGAATTTCCCATGAATTTCCTATGAGATTATCCTTTAAATCCTTCAATAATTTCTGTACTGTATGGTCTTCTCCCTCCGTCCCTGCTCTCCTTCCCTCTTCTATCTCTCTCTCCCTCCTCCTCCTCCTCCTTCTTCCTTCTTTTCCTTCTCCTCTTCCTCCTCCTCTTCCTCCTCTCCTCTTTCTTTTTCTTCTTCTCCTCCTCCCCCCTCCTCCTCCTGCTCCATCCTTCTCCTGCTCTCCTCTTCCAAACTCCTCTTCTTCTTTCTCCTCCTTTGTGCTTTCTCTTTCCCCCCCCCCCCCCCCCCCCCCCCCTCTCTCTTTCTTTCCTGGCACTTTCCCAATCACATAAATTACTGGAGAATTTTTATTTGAAGTAGACCTTGTTGTATTTCCCTTAAAAATCAGTGTAGCTTTCTTCACATGGACAGGGTAAATTAGAAGAGAGAATTTCCCTATTTGACCCTAAGTTAGACTCTGTTCACTTTAAATGAAGAGTTAAATATAACCAATTGTTGTTGATAACTGGAATTGAAGAAATTTTATTTTGGAAAAAAATAAGATCTCTGCCTTTCCAATTGCTTGGCCTTGTCTTCTTTTTAGAGCTATTTTCCTCTCAGCTTGTATAAACGAATGATCAGATGTGAAAACAACACTGCTGGAGGGATGTGTCAAGTTTCAAGCTTTGCCTTACATTCTTCTGTATAATCTATTTCAGACCTTAAAGAGTCACATGTTTGCAAGCATAACAAAAAAGGGGGGGGAATAGATTTTTTTAAATTACATTTTCCAAATTATCCCCAGACCACTGAAGTACAGTTAAACTAGTAACTAGAAGCTGACTAGAATCCCCAGATGGAAGATACATTTAGTTGATGGAGGGATAAAATGACCTCTGAATTAGCCATCACACTGAAGGATGAAGTCATGCACAGTCTTCCAAGGTCTTTAACCCGGGGCTAATAAGTAGGATGAATCTTCAGGAAAACAGGACGGGCTTTAACTTGAATTATCCCTCAGTACCAAGATTAACAGCTCGTCTGATGAACTTGATTTCCACTGCTTAGGTCACAATGAGTGCATTCTTCTTTATTTGCTGGGCTAGACCACAATGCTAGATTCATGCATATAGATAGATCTGTTTTTGTGTTAAATTGACTTCCAAATCTGGCAGTTTTAACCTGGCCCCTCAGGAGGTGTGTGTTTGGGAGGATGGGGAAGTGGGGGAAAAAGAGGGAAAGTAGAGATGTTCAGGCC
The DNA here is from genome assembly GCA_023553655.1 of Myrmecobius fasciatus. Classification (NCBI taxonomy): domain Eukaryota; kingdom Metazoa; phylum Chordata; class Mammalia; order Dasyuromorphia; family Myrmecobiidae; genus Myrmecobius; species Myrmecobius fasciatus. The sequence continues at coordinate 266,540 of JAJPUD010000581.1, forward strand.
TGGAACAAAACCAGAGGTTTGAGGAGGTCCCCAGCCTATTGATAAGTACTAACACTTGTCATTGCACTTTCTTCAACGCAGATCCATTCATGTGGTTGTGACTGGAGAGGGCCACTATGAAGATTCGGCTACATTCAGCATTTGCTGCTATATGTGCAGCCTTCCTCTTATCTTCGATAGAGGCGGAAGGTAAAGACCCCCTTTGTTGCTTGTCTTCTCCTTTTCCCTTGAAATGGTGATTGAGAATTTGAGAAAAGGGAAAAAAAAGAAACGATCCATCTCTTGTCTTATTTGCTTGCTCTCCGTTCTCGGTGTGTTTGCTTTTTCTATTGCGACTTCTGTCCTTAAGACAAACGCTTCTCTTTTCTTAAGGTTTGTTAATTTCTTGCTACCCAGGACGGGCCGGCTCCTTTGTCTTGCTTGTTTAACTTTGCACCCTCCTTTGTGGGTTTCTAGCTCGCTCGTGTCTCTCTGGTGTGCTGTCCACACCACCTTTCCACTACAGCCTCCTCAGAAGGAATGGACCCATTGCACTAGTGCCCAGATGAAGCTGTTATTCTTCCCCTGGCTCCTCGGCCTGACTTTGCAGCTAGCTCTCAAGGAGAAGGCGCCTGTGCAAACACGAAGCCTCCGATTAATAATCGGGCGCCCCAGAGCCCTGGCACCCGCTCTCGCGCGGCTGTTAATTACCTGGCTGAGTGCTGCGAACTCAGTCACATTACACAATAAAATACTCCAACAGAGCCTGGCTCCATGCGTCTGTGTGTTTTGCTGAGAGTCTAGTGCTTCGGCTGGCCAGGCCTGGAGAGTGAGTCACGGATGCAAAGGCCACAGGGGAGATTGGGGGTGGAGAGGAAGGGAGTGCCAAGCTCGGGGCTCTCGCAGTAAGGCTTCCAAAGCCAGCCCCGCAGGGGAGCTCCCTAGCTGCGGTGCCCGGGGGCTTCCCCTGCTCAGAAACACGTGGGTCTCAGCCCCGGGGAGGAGCCTCAGGCGCTCCGGGATAACCCAGCCACAGTCTAGCCAAGGCAGTGCGCCGGCCCCTTTAGGGCGCTTTTGTACTACGCGTCAGTATCCGCCTCCAGCTTCAGTCTCAGCTGGTGGGGGTGGCTCAAGTGTTGGCTCGGAATCAAGGAGAGATGAAGGGGTCTAGCGTCTCCTTCATTTCCCAGTTGGGAAACGCCAGAACTTGAAAAGAAAGGAGAGAGCAGCAGTCCTGTTGATTTGACTGAATCACTAGACTCAGCCTGCCCTATTCCTCCCCTTCAGGAGAGCCTAGGTTCTCTCCCCGACCAACAGGTTTTCTGTACACCCAGTGTCTATATTTGCACTTGGAAGCCAACTTTGCTGAAGGTACAAGGGGGAGGGAGAAAAGAAGTAGAGGAGAGAAGAGGATGAGAAATCATTAGTATCCTCAAAACACAAGTCTTCATTATGGAATTTACTCTACGAGGTTCCCCATTCTTTCCAAACTCCTGGAAAAGTGAAGGGGACTTGATGGGTAGCCTTGAAGAACAAATTCCAGTCTTTGATTGGGTTTCACGAGATAGAACCGAGATAGGTAAATTCTGCTTACCGAAAAAAACTCTCAGTGTCTTGTCATTTGAAAACCTCTCCTTTTAATGAGTTTGCTAGAACATTAGAATTTTAGAATGAAAAGGGACCTTAAGGGATTATCTAGATCTTATTTTGATTTGCATTGTTTGTATGCCTCAACCTATTAAATTGATGCCATCACAAGAAAACAAAATTAATAACCAGATAACTCAGAGAAAAATGAATCTCAGATTTGGTTTTTTGTCTACTTAATTCTCTCTCCCTCTTGTGCTCCCTTCCTTGTAAAACTGACATTTCACTAGATCTGTAAAAGGAGGAGAGTTGGATTAGATGATCCCTAAGGTCTCTTTTAGTTCTATGAGTTCATGTCTCGTTTTATGTATAGGCCACCTAGGTGACACAAGGAAAATGGTGGGTGCAGTGTAAGGAATATATTTGGCATTATTGTTATATATAGAGAGAGTCATTAATGAACTAGGGAGAAAAACCTATTTCTGACCTTGTTTCTTGAGAGTGTCACAAGGAAGAGGAGTTAATAAGTTGTTTTCAAAGGTACTAAATGAAAATATATTGTTTTTGCTATATATATTACATTCACAAGCTAAACAAACAGAAGCAAATTAGGTACTATTTAATAGAATTCTGCATAATCCAGAGCCAGATGATACTCTAGTAATTTATGGTTCCTCAACTCCAAAAGCATACTGAAAATGTGTGGAAGAGTCTAATGAATTTAGGTCAGTCACCTGATCTAAGACCAAATGACCCCTCTTCCATTTACTATCATTGGGAAAGAAGCCACCTATTGAACCTCCATTTCTTTATCTGTAAAATGAGAGTTAAACCAGATGACTTGTTACCTACCTCTAAGATAAATCTATGTTTTCATCTTTAAGTGAATATTTTTTTTCCCATAGTCAAAAGTAATTTAGTGAAAGAAGAACACTTTGGCATGTTAAAATGTTGGAGCAATATGGGAGGGTGTGTTGGAGTTTTCTTAGGCTAGAGTTCATGGGAAATTAAAGCTCTTTCTAACCCTTTAGATCTCCTTGACAATCATGCAGTTCAGAAAATCTTCAGTTACCGTCTTTTCAATTTCCTATTTCAAAGACTTGTATATAAAAGAAAGTTATGAAAACAGTTATTCATTCTCCAGAATCTTTTATATGAGTTATTTTTTTAACTTTTAAAATTTTTTTCAGAAATGATGGAAATCCTTTAGATCCTATTTTGTGAATATTTTAGTGAATTCATTTGAGCTCATGATGACTGTTTTGCACAGTAGTCTTTTTGAATTAGTTTTTAGTTGAACTTTGTCAGGACAACAGAGAGAATCATAAGGAATAGATAAAAGTAAGTATGAGCAAATAGAGTAAGAGTAGGAAAATTATTATAGATATTTGTAGCAGGTAGTCAAGAATTTAACTATTATTTCTTGGAATCTCTCTTAAAATATCTTTACATAATTCATTGAAGGAGCTAATGGATTACTACAAGTGTTGAGTATTAGAAAAAAACAATTGGATAATTCTTAGTAAAATAGATTGGGAATAATGTAAAGAACATAATCAGAATTGGATGTCTGTAAAGAGTAGATGAATATAACTACTATCTTTGCTGTTCATTTTCTTCAAAATTCTCTTTATTTGAACTATCTCTAATAGTTAAAGCTTTTCCCTTACCCTTTTCTTCATTGGGAAAAAGAATATTTCATCCTAGTAACTGTCTCTTAGGGCTTTATTGTTGGCATTGCCATTCAACATTTTGGGGTGCTGTTGTGAGTAGTGAAGTGGATAGAGTGCCAGGCTTGCAATTAGGAATTAGGAAGATTTATTTTTCCATAGTTCAAATTGGCTTCAGACACTTACTAGTTATGTGATCCTGGGCAAATCATTTAACCTGCTTGCCTCAGTTTCCTCATATGTAAAATGAGTTGGAAAAGGATATGGCAAGCCACTCCTCATATCTCTGCCAAGAAAATCTTAAATGAAGTCACAAAAGTTTGAAGTGACTCAATAGCAATAACAGTCATAATTGTACTCTTAGATAGCTCAGAAATGATAGGATGCTCCAAGATGTTTAACCAGGAAATAATTTTTAAGCAATGGAGTGGATTGGTGTCCTTCATGATGTGTTAGTTGGGTACTTTTCATTAGAATATGAGCTCAATGTGGGTTAGCTATTATATAAGGAGATAGTATTTTTTGCTTTTTCTTTGTATCACCAGATCTTAGCAGAGAGCCTTGTACATACTAAATTCATAATAAATGCTTGTTGATTGACTTACTTAAATTTTAGGGTAAATTTACTTCTACCTTCTACTGTGTTATAATCTTGGGATCAAAATAGGACTAAAATATCTCATTCACTCATCATTGCTTTTATCCATTCTTTTTCTATTGTGTTCTATCTGTGTCTACTCATGGGCATGTTATATTTCTGTCATCATCATTGATCTTCATTGTTGGGCTGTTGTCTACACTTCATTTTTTCCTGTCCACTTGATTTTCCCATTTCTATAGCAGTTTTTCTTTTCTTCAAATATCTTCTAAAACACATTTTAGACTTCAAGTGTTCCATAGAAATGAAAATTTAGGTAGATTTATTACTTTTCATTTTAATGGACCACAGGTATCTTAGCTTACTCTTATGACAGTACTTCTTTGAACCACATGGAGTGACTTTTGTGTTTCTAGTATACATTTTGCTATTTAGATAAGAATTTTAAAGATTATCGGTCAGTTTTGTTCTGAGTTTATTATTTTCTTGTTACTTGATGTCTCCAGATCTAGAAGTTGAGACAAATTAAATATTGTTGTAGTTAAAAGTGTTTAAAATAACACTTGCCTATTTTATAATATTCTTCTTTGATAAATCGTTGACTTATCTCGTCAACATAGATATTCCATATAGTAATGTAGAATAAAACTATGACTGCCCATTCTGTATGATGCTAACTGATATCTTCTCCTATACTATTGAATAATGTAGAAGACATTTCTGTCTTACAGTACAGAGCCTGACTGGCTCATTCTCTTGCTTAACAAACTTAAGCATATCAAATACACACTCCTCTGGAATTTAAAGCTATTTGCAAGTTTGCTCCAAACTACTTTTCTGGCCTTATTATAGATTATTTCTCTTTGTGTAATCTACAGTTCAGCCAAACTGACCTGCATACTATTTCTCACATGTGATATTTCATCTGATGTCATCATCTTTTGTTTGTGGACTCTCAACATGCCTGGACTTATGTCTCACCTCATCTGTTTCATGAAATCCCTCCTTTCTTTCACTGTTCAACTCAAAGCCATTTCTTATTTCATGTACCTATCCTGATATCCTTCAGCTGCTAGTACTTCTCCACTCTTTCCACTGTTACCTTGAATCTGATTTGCATACATTTTGTAATACTTCTATACTTATGTTATAGTAATAATATTTCCTCTCTTCCTCTCATCCTCTCATACCCTTTTCCCATGTTGCATAAAATACTGGAGTGCAAAAATATTTAATTTTTGTCTTTGCAGCCTTAGAACCTAGCATAAGGCCTAACACAAAATTGGAACCTAATAAATTCATCAAATAGCTATCTTAATTTTCATGTTTAATGATCAGTTATTTAGGAAGAACAAAGATAATATGCATTTTTATATGTCTTTTGCTATATAATCTCCAATAAAATTTTAGAATTGGAAGGAACCTTAGAGATATCTCTCTTCCTTTTACATATCAGAAAATGAAGACTCAGAGACTGAGAAATTGGCCCAAGATCATACAAGCTAGTATTTGGAAGAACCAGGATTAGACCATAGGTTTCTTGTTCAATAATTCATTATTTATAATGCAGTTTCCTAGATTGAATTTGGCATAAGGCCAATTTAACAATGAAAAGACAAAGTTATATCGATTGGTAATATAGTGACAAAGTAACTGGTTTGTTGGAAGAATGTTTTCAATTTTTGATTATTTTGTTGCCTTATATATCTAGCCTAAATTTATTTCTTAGTTTAATATTTCATTGATCTTTGAATGGAAAATACAACTCATTTTAAATGAGTATTTATTGAATATAATTATTATAATAAAAATACCTATACATATTCAACATTTTCAGGAACATGTTGAAATGCAAATAATGATTTTTGCCCTTTGTGTGTAATAATGGATTGGCAAGAATTTCCTCATTAAGATAATGCCCCTTTCAGTTTTGTTGCCATGGAAATGAAAAGAAGCTTCCCCCAAAAATGAAGGAAAAAATTCTCATACAATACTAATATTAAAGTAGTGTTTCAGCTTTCTCCAGCCCTCCACCCCTTTTTTAGTCTGTTACCATAACTATGATGTTTCTAGCCCTAACTAGGAATTCTCCTTTTTCTTTTTTGATGTATCTTGTTCAAAATTAGTGTACTGGATATCTCCTTTTTCTATAGATTTAGGATTCCTTTGATCTTTATGGCGGCCAAGATAGAAAAAATATTTGTACTTTTACCTTTTCTTTTTCTCTTGGCAAAATATTCAGTCAGACACAATAGCAGCCAAGTATTGTTGATCATAAGTATGATTTCTATTATGATTGAGTTGGTTATATGAGAAATGCAAATTCAAATACAAACTCATTTGAATTTTCTGGAACAACACTTCATGACTGAATTGAAAATATTTGTTTACCATGTTTTCACCAACAATGGAATAGATATAATTTAATTTAATTTATTAATCCTTTAGTATAAATATCAGTTTAATACAATTGAAGGGTATATGTTTTGACACTTTAAAACAATCATATTTAAAACCATGGAAAATAATGGTTTCTAAAGTTATTGTTTGATATTGTATTTTTCACCAAGGGCAGTATGTCTTAGATGATAGAACTGGGAGTCTGGAAGGCATTACTTTCACTCCTGTCTCTGACACTGATGTGTAACCCTGATCAAGTCATTTAACCATTATGTGCCTCGGACAACTCTCCAATAATCAATTAAGTCACAGAGAATTGCAATTGTCTTTACATCATTTAGGCTAGCTAATTTGTTGGCAATAATAGAGTAAAAAGCTCTATGAATCCATAAAAAAAGAAGTCTTAGATACATACACTTAGATAAATAGTTTATTATATAGAATTAGTATACACTTCAATCTCATTTCAGAATATGTTCTGTACTAGAATAATTGATCAATGGGTGAAATATCTAGTAGTTTAAACAATGATATTAGAGAATTTCACTTTCATTAATTCTTAATATTCAAATCAGTAAATGGATATTCAATTAGTGTCAATTTCCTTAATTCCTTTTTTAGTTTATATTATGAATCTTTTATGTTAAGTGAGAATTAAATTTGGCTTGGAAATTAGATAATCAATATTTGTTGGAATTCTAGCATTGACAGGTTTGTTTGTTTTTTAACCTTCTTATGAGAGTCAGTGTGATATAGGAGAGTAGAGTCCAAAAAACTGCCTGTGACACAGGTTGGGTAAAGTCATTTAAGTTTTTCAGTGTTCTAACCCACACTCTAAGCTCATAAATTGCGCAGAAAGTGCCAACCTACACTGGCAGAATTCCCTATATCTAGTAGGTCTAGTTCTTATTTCTCTTATTCTTTTAGAGAAGATGACATGGTAGCTGTTATTTTCTTATGGGAATATCTCAAGAGAGTTTCGTGATATTAAACTTTTACTCTTCCTCAACTTGATTTGTCATTCTCACATGCCAACACCAGCAATTTTAAAAACCTGAAACAAGATGATGACAATATATAATCAATGTCAGGTCTAGATGATTATGAACGAATAAAAAATTCTTGGCAGAAAAGTGGATTCACTGTGTCCATCCTTCTTGTCTCAGACTTTTCATTGCTGATTACCATATCTGAGTTTTAATGAACGCGTTAAAAGCCTTTGAAATGTTAAAGACTTTTCCCTACAGTCATTTTTTTTTTCAAGTTGATCTGGAATCTCGTCATTTGGATATCAAGTTGGGCTGCTGCCCTTCAGCACTTTTACCCTAATGTCTCTGCTGCATCAGGTCAATTTTCTTCCAAGGTTGGTGGTACTATTTTTCCATGTACTGATTTTTTTCAAAGCATGCTCAGGCCAATTCTGTCTGCCTTTGCATTAAATTTGTCCTGAGCCATTGCTATTGGAACAATATTTTATAATGATATTCTTAATGTGTGAATACTGTACTATTAACATCTGTTGCATGCTTATAGAACTAAATGATAATCAGCTATTTTGTTTTAGCGATTTCATTACAATAAATAGAATGTTGAATCATTAAACTTTGCATGTAGATTAATAGTCTAATCTCACTGCCTGTGTATGGATAGTAGGAAAAATAACATTCATTCCAGCACTAGTATATCAAAATAAATATAAAAATTATTTTATCCTGGAGTTGGAAGTGAGAGTTCATTAAAAGAAGTGTTTGCTTAATTCGTTCTATTTTCATTAAGCCATGTTATTAATATTGCATAAAACCTAACAGCAGTTAAATTAAATGATTTATGTCTTAAAGCTACTATTGTATTTCAATTGACCTCTATTTACATCTAAAAAAGATGATCATCTTTCATGGAAAAGATAAACAAGACCTCACTCACAAGGAACATGAGGCTTTCAGTCAGTGTGGGACATAGAAGGAGAGGATGACTGAAATCTGAGGACATGTTCAAAGAGTCATATTTAATATACTTACCATGCACTGACAGTGAGTCAGTAAATATACTGCATGATGAGGCATGAACATTTTAGAGAGAATATCATTATAAAATATTTCTGGAACGTCTTTGTGTAATGACCATTGTACATGGAGCCTTTTGTTCATTGTAGGACACTAAAAACAAGTCAACATTTCATTTACACATGCATGATGCTGCAAAATGGTGTATGTAAACTTTTTCTTTCTGTACTTTTTGGTTATTCCTGTCATCAACTCCTACAAGTTTTTTTTTTTTTTTTTAATTTGCAATCATTTGTTCAGATCACTGATGGCTTCTTTACTGTTTTCTTTAAATTCTGTAAATAAATGTCCTTAAATATACATTGATGTTGTCTTTTCATGATTAACCAATGTTTTGTAAAGGTCCATACTGGCATTTTAAGCTAAAATGCCACATCTAGTATGGGGTACACCTGCTGCAAAGTGGAAATAATAGTGTTTACACCATGGAAATCATACCGAAAGTTGGTGTAGACTGGTAGAATATTTGTGTTATGAATGTTTGTATCATGATGTTGACATGATTATAAATTATGCTAAAATTGGAAATCCTTTATTTTGGAATAAAAAATTGCAAATAAATGAGTATTCCTATATATTTCAAATAAATATTTCCTTATGAAATATAGCATTACTTAAACAAATATTTAGTAATTCCCAAGATCCTTCTGTAGTAACAGAATTAATTCTGTCATCTCTGCCATGGTTTCAGATTTCTTGAAACACAAACAATAAGAACATCATAATGCAGAGAGGCAATTTTAAAAGACAATCAATCATTTTATGTCTTTTGGAAGAAGAGTATTGTATTAGCATTCTAAATTATCTTCTGATATTGTAAGCAGGTTGTGATTTGGCATGCTTGTTCCAGTTGCACTCAGCATGTATCAAAAGTCCCTTAATTGTTACGTGAAATGTTTGCATATGTGGTTATTATCTGTGACTTCATTGTACATGTATTCAATTATGTTTTCCATCATGCTTGAACTTGCTTGTCATTCTTGAATGACTTAGCAACTCAAGAAACACATGTTCTGTGCTGTCTTCTGTGATATGTATACTCTTTGATGTTTTGTCATATTTTGTCAGCTTTTATTTTATTCTTTTCCAACAAGATATGTTCATATTTGTTGGAAACAAATTTATGCAAAGACAATCTTAGTAAGCTTTGCTGAACACAATTTTCATTAAAATTTTAATTTTCTGACATTCAAAATTAACTAATACCCAATTTCTTTTCCAGTTGAACCACCTTCAGACTTGAATTTTAAAATTATAGATGAAAACACTGTTCATATGTCATGGGCAAGACCAGCTGATCCCATAGTGGGTTACAGAGTAACAGTGGATCCTACAACTGGTAAGTTACAGAGATAATCATAGTAGATTATGAAATCTCAGGGCAAGAAATATCTTTAGAGATCATCTAATCCAACCACCATTTTTCTTTTTCAGATTTAGAAACTAAGGCTCAGAAAAGCTCAGTGAATTGGATAAAGTTATATAAGTAATGAAGGGTAGAGAAAGAAGTAGCTAGCACTGAGATCTCCTGATTTCTCATTCAGCATTTGAAGTTCCAACACTCCTTGATCCTGTAGTTGTTTTTTTTTTTTTGTTTGTTTGTTTGTTTGTTTGGTTTTTTTGAAACAGCTTATCTTACTGAATAAACGTAGGAGTGTGTATGCAGATTGTTATATTGGAACAGTGCTAATAGTTGGTAATTGTTTTTTAAATATTCAAATTTTTTGACATTCTTCATTTATTATCCAATCCTTTAGCAATTTAAAGGCTGAAATAATGAAATGAGTTGTAGAGGCAGCTGGGTGCTACAGTACATAGAATGTTGGACTTGGAATCAGAAACATTTATATTTGAATCTTGTTTCAGACACTTAGCTGTGGTTCTCTGGGCAAATGCCTTAACTTATCTCAATTTCTTCATCTGTAAAATAGCAATAGTAGCAGTTACCTCACAGGGTTGTTCTGATGACTTGGAGAACACATATAAAATATTTTGCAAAGCTTGAAATTTGCTAAGAAAAACAGATTGTAATTGAATTGTAATATCCTGTGCCTCCAGAATCTAGAAATCATTATTACACAATGATGACAGTGACTGTTAATGCACAAAAAATGAGGAGCAATATGTTTCTCTGGGTCGATTTGGGTGTAGCCTTGATTGGAGGCAATGAAATAGCCATAGTGAGCATTATAGATTTTATATTGTAATTTATTTTTAGGAAAAAGCCATCCTCCTTGATTATTTTTTTTAAAGAATTGTTTTTAGGGTTAATGATATCACTTAAGTATAGAGGATTATTCTTAGTTGCTCCACTTTTATATCCAAAAGGCAATCAAGAAAGTATCTGCTTTCATTGACATTGGCTGGCTGATAGGGATATTGATGGCTTGAATGAGTGTGGTAAAGGTTGGGGTCAAAAAACATTTATCATATAAACTGGGTTTATATATTTTTAGGGTCTTAAAAATACCAAAGGATTAAAATAACATTTTATGAGGAAATTTAGGAAATATTCTTTCTTCTCATCAGATTTATGAACTTGAAAGGAAATGGAGTGTCTTTTTTTCTATCCTTTCTGTTTTCCTTCTCTCCCATCTCAATTCTTCCCCTCATCAAATTCTTCCTTTCCCACCAATAGCCCAGTCACAAAAATGCAGTTGAAATTATCCAATTCACTCATACCAAAGTATAACTGTCATTGGAAAGGGGAACCTTTTGGTTTCCAAGAAAGGTTGGAAACATTTGACACTGTGCGCTGTCAGATTTTGGCTCTAGATGGTGGACTCTTGATATGATAGTACCATACTTCAGTTTTCTCTTCTCTTTGGAGAAAATATGAAGTAAAATAATAAAGTGTAATAAAATATTTTGAAAATGAAAGTTTTTATGCTTTGTAATCATAGTGAGAATCACCAAATGAATTATAAGGACCTCACAAATATATATGGTGGACAAACTCTGTATTTGCCTTTAGGGATTGAGAAGAGCCAATTGCTTTTCACAGAACTGTTCTATCTTTTGATATTTCAATATGGCTCATGGATTCCATTTTCCTTATTTTCCTTTGTTACGTCTTTCAGTTTTGAAATAAGTTCTTTCCACTTGATTTGATATCTAGTATGAAAATTATTTTGTAACCACCAATATTTAGAAATAAATTGCACCAAAAGAGGGATTATATATAGTGGAGATCTGGCCTCAGAGTCAGGAAAAGTTGGGTTCGTACAACTTCTGACATATACTGGTTATATGACTCAGGATAAATCATTTGTGTATCTCCTCAATGCTTGAGGCAACTCTCTTTTTTTTTTTTTTTGCTGAGGCAATTGGGGTTAAGTGACTTGCCCAGGGTCACACAGCTGTTACGTGTCTGAGACCAGATTTGAACTCAGGTCCTCCTGACTTCAGGGCTGGTGCTCTATCCACTGCGCCACCTAGCTGCCCCGGCAACTCTCTAAGAATGTAAATTGCATAGAGATTGCTAATCTCAATTGGTTGAAGGTGTTTCTTCATGGCAAATTTTGCATTACCAATGAAATCATAGGACCATAAATTTAGAGCTGGAAGGGATACTAGAGATTGTCTCATTGATAGATGAGGCACCTAGAGAGGTTTGTGACACAGTAAATGTCTAAGAAGGATTTGAAGCCAAATCTTCTTGATTTTAATTCTCTTTCTACAATGCCATGTTGCCTCTCATTACTATCTCTCTTCCTCTTTCTTCATGTCCCCAAAGAAGAGCTATGTTTTTCCAATTAGACCTTTAAAGTATTATAATACATAAATTTCTGGATGTTGAATGTGAGCATAGCTAAGTAACTATGTGGAATATCTTCATGTAATTAGAAGTTTAAATTTTGAAGGACAAATAGAAACCACATTTGGATGCCTGAAAAATTACATTTCAGATTTTGTTTGAATTTAACAAGGAATTTTATTTTTCTGTTAATACATTGGACATAGTTTGATACATATGCATATGAATATGTATGTTGATATTGAGGATTTTTACTTCTAACCTGCTTTTTTTTTTTTTCAGATGGGCCTACTAAAGAATTTACCCTTTCTGCTAGTACTACGGAAACTTTATTATCAGACCTTATACCTGAGATAGAATATGTTGTGACAATAACTTCTTATGATGAAGTGGAAGAAAGTGTACCAGTTATAGGCCAATTGACAAGTAAGTATCTGAGATAAGAGTTTTTTCCCCCTACATTTCCCTTTTATTCTGATAAAACTATCCGGGTCTTTTCTTTTTTGTCTTATAATTATAGTGTAAATTAGTGAAAATCATCATTACTTACTTTGTAGTATTAATGAAGGAGATTTTTTTTCTTTCAATTCAAAGACTTTATATAGTAGTTAATTTTCACAAACTCTCAGAGATTTAGATTTATGAATAAGCATAGGGCCCTGAATTTGAAACTTCTAGTATAATTTATATGAAGGAAGCTAGGTGGCTCAGTGGATAGAGATTTGGGCTTGGAGTCAGGAAGACCAGCACTCAAACCCAACATCAGACATTTTTGACCTGTGTGACCATAAGCAAATCACTTAGCCCTATGTTTACCTTAATCCACTGGAGAAAGAACTAGAAACTACTCCAGTACTTTTGTTAAGAAAACCCTACAGACAGTATGGTCTACAGAGTCACAAAAAGTTGGATATGACTCATTAACAGCAACAACAGCAGCAGTAAAAATAACAACAATAGTCTAATGCATAGAGGGCAGGTTTTAGAATCAGGAAGCCCTGGATTCCAATTCTATACCATGTCACATACCAGCTGTAGGAATTTGGGCAAATTAATTAACCTTTCAGTGTCCCAGAAAACACTTTAAGATTTGAAGTTGCAACACGAACTGTCTATCTAAATCAGTAGGAGGGAGTATACACATCAGAAATTCCCTTTACTGACAAAAATCACAACCTCCCCCATATGTAGGTGTGCCATATACCTATACATACACATATACATTTGTAATTACATATAAGCATTATATAGAATATGTGATATTAAATTTTATTATGATAAAATGAGTATTGTACAAGATGTTCCCAAAATCTTAAGGCAGTTTTAATCTATTAAAGGTTAAAATTGCCCCAAGACTTTTGGGACAATCTGTATAGGTAAATATGCATCATTCTATCAGGAATACACATACAGACAGACAGACATATGTATGTATAATTAATTCACAATTTATAGTCATAATGCCTGATAATTCTGCCATTGTTGAAAACATTAGCCTCCTTAGTTCTTACTCTCTGGATATACACCTTAAGTTGGAGAGATACTACTGTTTCATTTCCATTAAGTCTTTGTGAACTCGAGTCTGTTATTTTTTTTGGTAATTATATTTTTCTTGGTATGCTTTAATTCAGTTCAAACAGGTGGTCCGGGAAAGCAAGGGGAGAAGAAACCAGGACAAAGTGAGATACAAAGTAAGTTGTTGCTAATCCTATTGCTTGACTAAGTAGCAATAATGAATTAAGGTTGTATGGAGCTTTCATAATTCCTCTCACTATTTAGTATTACTTGACTTTATATAACGTAACTCCCTCAATTAGCACAAAGAATTTGTTACCATTAGTTCAGAAACTTTAATCAATTACAGTGTTTGAATTCTGACTTTTTTACTCCTTTTCTCCTATTTTACCTTTATTCCCCAAATATGTCTTGTTTTGATATTGAGTTATCTCATATCAGCATTAATTTTTTTTCAATATCAGCAGATAGATTTTTAACTATGTTCTTTAGTGGCATCTTTTGGATGTTAATAGTAAATGAAAAAGTAAGCTCCTAGAAGGACTTGATTTTTGTCTCAAAGATAAGGCAAGTTGAAAAATCTCATGTAAATGTTTGGAGAATTAAAAAAAAACTTAGGTAGACTTAAAAGTAAGATATGTGAATGAAGAAATGAATATTCAAAGACTAGAAAATTGGAGCAGCTGTTGCCTTGAAGATGAAAACAAAATTTCTTTTCTTCCAAATATATGCATGCACTCAAACTCTTCTTTTGATATTTCCAGCATTACTGTTTTTAAAGCTCTTCTTAATTTCAGATTTGACTTATGCCTACCTCTTTGTAAGATATTTCTACCAAGTTGGTGCATTTGTAATCAAATGGATACAATTTTATTTCAGTTCAGGTTTTGGCATTATTAGCTTCCTTGTGTCTTATCTTGTCTTAATGGGTAAACTGAAATAGAGGGGATTCTTGGATTTCTAATTTTGTCACCATGTAAAAATTGAATTTATGAACCAGGATATTAATAAAAATCTCATAAAAACAAAGGTCTCTTTATCTGGAGATTTTCTTCTTACAGATCCCTGTTTATCATTCTTTCTGAGGTCCATTAATCTGAAGTGAAATTTAGAGGGAATGCAGTTACTATAGTAATATTTTCCCCAAGTCAATATTTAATCTAAATCAAAGCATTACATAAGACTGTTGCCTAATTGTCATTAGACCAGCCTTGAGACCTTCTGTTTTAGAGATTTTTAGGACAATTTTTATTGCGTTTTAACAATAATCATGGAGAGAAATTTGACTATTCACACTTTCAAATTAATATTATTTTTTCTTCCTTGATATTCTGAAAATATCATCCATTAGAAATTTATTAAAAGTATATATAAGTTATCTAATATGTAAGTGAATTGAAAATTGAAATAAGATTCTTTATATTTGGATATAATTTATTAAAATGTAATAAACATATCAAGTGATTATTTTTTTTAAAACAATCTTGTGCTTAACAGATACCAAGGAAGGGTCTAAGATAAGTAAGACTCAATTTGTTCCCTTAAGCTTTCAATTTTGTCATCAACTATATTATAAAAATGAGAGAACTATTAATATTATATAAAATATTAAATTTAATTTGTTAAAGTCTGTTTGTTAAAATGACCAAAATGTAGTTTTCAACTTTAAGTCTTCCCTTGCCCTTCCTTTTCCTTTCTTCCCATGAATTTTCATTATGATGCTGAAAATGCTTTGTTCTTGATGGATTTCTACTATATATTGCTAGTGTGAAAACAAAGTATATGGACATATCCCCTATATAACCTATGCATACTACTTCCATAAATGAAAGAGTTTAAGTAAATAATTTTTTAAATTGACTTGTATTAGGGTCTATGTTCTATTGGTAGTTGGATTTACAAAAGTATTTTAAAAAGCAACATCTTCTATGTATTTCAGAATGCTCTCTCAGTGCCTGGACAGACTTAGTTTTCCTAGTGGATGGCTCATGGAGTGTGGGGAGAAATAATTTCAAATACATCTTAGACTTCATTGCTGCCCTTGTATCTGCTTTTGACATTGGGGAAGGAAAGACAAGAGTTGGTGTTGTCCAATACAGCTCTGATACCAGGACAGAATTTAACTTAAATCAGTATTACCAAAGGAAAGATCTTCTTGCTGCTATTAAAAAAATACCATACAAAGGTGGAAATACAATGACAGGTATGATTAAGAGTTTATTTAAATTTTAAATTTTAATTTTTTAAAAGCCTAAGGTTTTCTTGGTTGGGGGGTGGTGCTGGAGAAACTGAATATGTTCGGGAGAAGGTAACCAAAGTGGTGAAGGGACTCAAAACATTCTGTGAGGATTGGCTGCTGAAAATGGGAGTGGTTAGCCTTTAGAAAAGATGACTTAAAGGGAAGATAGGAACTGACTTAAGATATATGAAGGCCTGTCATAGGGAAGTGAGATTAGCCTCTATTCTTCTTGGTCCTAGAAAGAAGTAGGTGTAAATGAGTAGAAGTATCTAGGGGAAATAATTGCAAAAGAGATTTGAGCAGGAGTTGGACAGATAATTTTACACTTTCTAACTCAATCTTTGATTTAAAAAAAAGCCAATAGAATATTATTCATTTACTTATACAACAGAGGGATTAAATTCACAATGATTTCTTTGCCCTGAAAATATTCCTATCAAATTATATGTTTCTTTCTACTTTAGGAGATGCTATTGATTATTTAATAAAAAATACTTTTACGGAATCAGCTGGAGCAAGGGCTGGCTTCCCTAAAGTAGCAATTATTATCACGGATGGCAAATCTCAGGATGAAGTGGAAATTCCAGCAAGAGAACTTAGGAATGTTGGTGTTGAAGTTTTCTCATTGGGTAAGTTGTAAGGTTCCTTAATATCAATTTATTAGTATGTTAATCAATGGAATGTGGATGAAAATTAAGGCTTTTTACATGAAGAATTGCTATTTAAGGAATAGAGTGCATTTTCTTCACTTTATACCCTAAAGACAGTTAGAGAAGTGGTCTTGTTTTTATAAATAGCATAGAAAAAATAATGTAATAGTTGGGATGAAAGTTCAGCCTGTTTTACCAATATTCTTTTTTTTTTTGGTTATTGGTTGATTATATTACAGAAAGCTATGTTTTAAAAGAGAAATAGAACTTTCCTACTCCTCTCCTATACTTAGCACACAAAACAATTAAGATTTAATGTACATTTTTTATTATAGACTTTGACTTTTTAATGTCATTAGTTTTAGTATTTGTAATATTAATAAAGATAATCATTATACATTTTTTCTCGTTTCATATATAATATATGAAAAATACAAGAAATTTTTTTATTATTAAAACTTTTTATTTGCATAACATATGTATGGGTAGTTCCTCAGTATTGATCTTTACAAAGCTTTCCATTACAAATTTTACCCCCAGTCCCCTTCCCTCCCCTAGATGGCAGGAAGTCCACTACATGTCAATAATGATAAAATACTTGACAAGTTGTTTTGCAAAAAAAATCCTATCTACAAGAAAAAAACTTAATCAGAGAAAGGAAACACAATGCAAGCAAACATCAATAGAGAGCATGAAAATGGTCTGTTGTGGTCCACATTTCATTTCCCTCTCTCTGGGTGTATATGGCTTTCTTCCCTGAACAATTGGAACAGGTTTGAGACATTTCTTTGTTGTAGAGAGCCATGCCCATCAGAGTTGATCATCATATAGTATTGTTGTTGCCGTGTATAATGATCTCCTGGTTCTGCTCGTTTTACTCAGCATCAGTTCATGCAAATCTCTCCAGGCCTCTCTGAAATTGTCCTGCTGATCGTTTCTTACAGAGCAATAATATTTCATAACATTCATATACCATAATTTATTCAGCCACTCTCCAATTGATGGGCATCCATTCAGTTTCCAGTTTCTAGCCACTACAAAAAGGGCTGCCACAAACATTCTTGCACATGTGGGTCCCTTTCCTTCCTTGAAGATCTCTTTGGGATATAAGCCCAATAGAAACACTGCTGGGTCAAAGGGTATGCACAGCTTGATAACTTTTTGAGCATAGCTCCAAATTGCTCTCCAGAATGGTTGGATCCGTTCACAGTTCCACCAACAATGTAAAATACAAGAATTTAATTAAGATATATCTTAATTTATACCCTAAAGACATTTAGAGAGGTGGTCTTGTTTTTATATATAGCATAGAAAAATGATGTAATAGTTGGGATGAAAGTTCAGCCTGTTTTACCAATTTTTTTTTGTTTATTGGTTGATTATATTACAGAAAGCTATTTTTTTTGTTCACCAATAAATATTTTATTCAGCAAATATTAAGTGCTCAGCACTGTGTAACAAACTTTAGAAGATACCTGAAATGACCAAGCTATGGTCCAAGTTGTGAAGGAACCATAAAATGCATTGGAAATGTAAATACTTATGAAATGATTATGAAACAAAGCCTTTTCTACTTTGGATCTGAGCAATATGGAAACACATCTCTCTACTAGGGAAATCCCTGTGGCACAACTCAAATAACATAGGGCCATTTTGCTTTTTCATGGATTCCTGTCTTCATTTCCATTTCTCTCTCTCTCTCTTTTTAAGGTATCAAAGCTGCAGATGCAAAAGAACTCAGACAAATTGCATCCCCACCTTCACTTAAGCATGTTTTCAATGTGGCTAACTTTGATGCAATTGTAGATATTCAGAATGAAATAATTTCTCAGGTGTGCTCAGGTGTTGATGAACAGCTGGGTGAATTGGTCAGTGGAGAAGAAGGTGAGTTGATGGTGGTAACTTTGTGAAAACATTTTAATTTCTTATTTGCTCTATTTTTTATTCTTAAAGATATGGACAAGGCTGATTGTTTTTGTTAGAGAAGCAGATGAGATGGGAATCTGAACACACTAGAGGAAGCTTCTTCCACCAATGCAGAATGGCATCATGTTTGTAATTTGTAGTAGAGAATTACCTGGGACACAAAGAGATTAAGGATTTATGCTTATGTATGCTACATACTACACACACACACACACACACACACACACACACATATAGTATAGTATACTATTACTATATTATATTAGCTAAATCCAGCACAGTAAATTTAATTAACACAATATCCTTAAATCAGTCCTTTTGGACAAATTTTGAATTGCTATTTCCTTCTAGAGTTTTTTTCTTACTTGGCATTTGTATTCACAGATTACTGTGGATAGTATATTTATTTCATAGGAAACATTTTATTCTTTTCTTAATAGTTGTTATTTATAAAACATTTCATTTATTTTTTTTTGTTTAAAAGAATCCTTTAATGTTGGTATTTGTATGTATTATTATTACTATTATACAAATGGAGAAATTGAGGTGCTGAGAAGTGAATTGACTTTCCCAAATATAGTTGTAAGTTTAAGGCTAGAACTTTTCCCAGGTCATCTTCATGCTTCCCCCAGCCTAATATTGTCAGATGAGACACACACACATATACACATACACATATATGTATGAACATTATTTTTTAATGATCTTAAAAGAAAAGGACTTTCTAATTACAATGCACCTAAGTGTTTTTTTCAAACATTAGAGGATTTTTAGAATCTTTGAAAGATAAGTCAATTTCATATATATATATATATATATATATGGGAATTTTCCTTATTAAAAAAAAAAACTCCTTTCAGTTCATGTCTTCCTATGCATGGAAGAAAGATAAGGCACTTCAAAGGATGTTAAAAAATCTGATTGTCAACCTTTTGTGTAGTCTTTATAATTGTCCCTGAAAGTTTTTTTCCTTACCTTCTGTATTCAAATGGAATTCTAAAGCACATTCTAAAGAGATGAGTACTAATCTTAAAAATTCCTTTACTACTGGAATTGCTAGTTTGGGGCTTTTTTTTTTTTTTTTTTTTTTTTGCTGAGGCAATTGGGGTTAAGTGACTTGCCCAGAGTCACACAGCTAGGAAGTATTAAGTGTCTGAAGGCAGATTTGAACTCAGGTCTTCCTGACTTCAAGGCTGGTGCTCTAGCCACTGCACTACTAGCTGCCCCCTTTGGATTTCTTTTGGCAAATTTTTATGGGCTTTAGTCCTGTCATTTAGAATCTTGTCTTATAACATCATTTGTCAAGATTTTTTAATTCTTATTTCATTGTCTAATTAGTCTACTTGTGGTTCCCACCTCCTCTAACTTAGAATAATAAAATTATTGTATTTGGTAGTTGGAAAGAACCTTAGTGATTATTTAGTCCAGTCTCTTTATTTGTTTCCATTGTCCATCCCTCTTTTTTTCTCTTTGCTCTTATTTTCTTCCTCTTCTATGCCTTTCTAGCTTTCCCCTTTCCCTCTGTTTCTTTTCCTCTTACCCTCCTTATATCCTTCTTCCCTCCTCTACAGTTCTGTCCCCCTTCTCCCTTTCTCCACCTTTCTTCTTTCACTCTTCTCCCTCTTAATCACTTAATTCTTCTTCTTAAATCCTCTGCTTTATCTTTATTGGCCTGCTTTGACTGTTTATGCTTAATATATCCAGAGACTTATAGCTTTTAGTCCTCTTGAATACAACTTCATCTTTTCCCTTCAGATCACTCATTTTCATTTAATTTTTTTCTCTTAGGTTCCAAGTTTTTGCTTTTAGACTTTCCTATTTTTTCTTGGTTCCATCCTGATATACTGCCATTATTGCTGCCTAAATACTCTTTCCACTGTAAGACACAGTCTTAGCTTTACTTTAGTAACAGATTAGAGTTATGTAATGTTTTTAGATTTCCTGTAGTTTGTCCTAAAGGACCAGGATGTAGCACAGTTACCCTGAGGATTTGGTTATATAGAAAAGCATAATAGAGTGGATTTATCTTGAAATACACAAAATACTTTGTTACTATTATGTAGTATATATTTGTGAGATGAAAAATTTATCAATGTTTTTTCATAGATGCATAGATTTTAAACATTATTTAGTTTATGTTGAGTTTGTGAACATTTAATCTCAATTTTTTCAGTTTGATAGTAGAGGAGGTGAAATTATTTATAAGAGTATAAATTTGGAAGAAAATTACATTGTAATTGAGAATAGATTAAAAAAACCTGAGTCTCTTTTTGGGTGTGTATGTTATTTTTACCATATTATTAAAAGGGGGAAAATTCTTTTCATGAAGGCATGCTTTCATCTTCATATTAAAAATATGTTAAAGTATCTTTTACACAATTTAAAACAACATAAATTGTGTTCATTTTTTTCCTAGTCCATTAGAGGAGTGGGACCAGTATCAATTTCAATTTCATTAGGGATTACACTATTTGGTTCTTGGTAGTTCCTTGTCTTAACATTGACTTCTTATAGTCATGATAATCATTAAATTAATAACTAACAGTAATTTATCATATTTTAATTTGCTATATTAAAAAAGAGCTACCTACCTCATTTATCTTTAGTTGACTCAGGAATCATCCTGTATGAATTTATTAATGTGCAAGTTGTCTTCTCCATTAAAATATAAGCTTTTAGGGGCAGCTAGGTGGTGTAGTGGATACAGCACCAGCCCTCAAGTCTGGAGGACCTGAGTTAAAATCTGACTTCAGATACTTAACACTTCCTAACTGTGTGACCCTGGGCAAGACACTTAATCCCAATTGCCTGAGATGGGGGAAAAAGCAAAAAAAAAAAAAGTAAGCTTTTGAGGACAAGTGCTATTAATATTTGTCAATCTATCTCTAGTACTTAGCACAGTATTTGGCACATACTTTGTGTTTAATAAATGTTTATTGATTTATAGATTCATCTTGTGCTTTGGTAAGTGTTACGTGGAACTGTATGAGTTTAAACAAAAATGATTTTCTTTCCAAAGCTTTTAATAGAACTGGTGATTTCTAGTCTTGTTACTCTCTTTAGAAAAGTATTTTTGCTACTTTGGTCTTATTTAAAAATTTGTCATCGTTTTTTTTTCCTTTTCTTTTTTGTGTGTTTATGTGGCTGACCTCAAATTTTCTTGTTAAAAATCTTAGAGATGAAAAAAAAATCTTAGAGATGAATATAAACAATTTTGTTTTGTTTTTATTTTATATTATAATGAGTCCTGGCTTCCAATTTTATAACATAAAATGATCAATGTCATCTGATACAAATTATGGAGTTCACTCAATTTATTGGGAAAGTTTTCCTAAATATTTTGGAAGGCACAAATATACATATTTTCTATGGAAGCATTGATCCTTGAAAGACTAATAAGTAGATCTAATGGAACATTTAAAATATATTGTAGAGAACAACCTGAAATTGATGACTCACCTTTGGGGAGATTAGTATATTAGGTGTGTCAGCTATGTCCACGTATGCCATGCCAATTTTTCTCCCCCAAAGCAAACCTCCTTTCCTTTCAATAGAATTGGTCTTTTAAATTAAATAGGAAGATTTTAGATATTAACTTTTCTTGATGTATTGATGATTAATTTGATAAGGAGAAAAACACAGGTATTCCAAATTGATTTATAGTTATTTGTATCTTTCTTATTAGAGTGCATGTTCCTTGAAGAAAGAAAAAGTTTCATCAGCCTTTGACCAAAACCAAAAAAAGTTACTTTATTTTTGCATTCCTAACACCTACCAAAAGACCTTGTACTTGGTAGAAATTTTATCGTTGCTTGTTGAACATTTGATTCAAAAAGATCTGTCATAGAATATAGTAAAACTTATTTTAATAATTGCATCACACTATTTTAAGTCTTGTTTTGTCTCAAATTTTCAGTTGTAGAATCTCCTTCAAATCTGATTGCCACGGATATATCATCAAAATATGTTAAGCTCAGTTGGGATCCATCTCCTAGTCCTATAACAGGGTATAAAGTACTTCTCACACCAATGATACCAGGAAGTAAGCAACAAGCTTTGAGTGTGGGTCCTCAGACTACCTCTTTGAATGTAAGAGACCTTTCTGCAGATACAGAATACCAGATTAGTGTCTATGCAATGAAAGGACTGACCTCCAGTGAACCCATTTCAATAATGGAAAAGACCCAGCCAATGAAAGTTCAAGTGGGTAAGTAATTTGATTTGTACTGCTTGAAAATTTATCAAGTAACTTGCTTTAATTGCCCACACATTGTTTTTTTTCAAACATGTTTAATGGATATCACTTGACTTCAAATCCCTTTTTCAAATGTGTCCCTCCTCTACTCCTCAGAACTCCATCCATTATAAAAAAATTTTTTTCAAAGAGGGAGAAAAAACTCACTTTATAAAAGCTAATCAACACAATCAAATTTGATGATATATGAAATATTCCATGACCATAATTATTTACTTTGGTAAAGAAATTAGGTATATTTTCTCTTTTATTCCTTAAAAGTAAGTTTAATTAGTATAATTAAACAATATTCAGAATTTTTGCTGTTGCTGTTGTTGTTCTTTCCATTTACATTAGTAGTAGTAATCCATAAGTTAATTTGCCAAGCAAAAGAGTAGTGACATAGATGATTTTTTTAAAACCACATTGGCAACCAGGAGTACAGATTCATTGTGAAGTTTGGATTATTGAATTTTAATTGTAATTTATTTTTTCTTGCAGAATGCTCCCGTGGTGTGGATATAAAAGCTGATATTGTGTTTTTAGTTGATGGCTCCTATAGCATTGGAATTGCCAACTTTGTTAAAGTTAGAGCCTTTTTGGAAGTCCTTGTGAAAAGCTTTGAGATTTCACCCAACAGGGTACAGATCAGCCTTGTCCAATACAGCCGGGATCCCCATACTGAGTTTACTTTGAAAAAATTTACCAGAGTTGAAGACATCATTGAAGCCATCAACACATTTCCCTACCGGGGTGGATCCACGAATACGGGCAAAGCCATGACCTATGTGAGAGAAAAAATATTTGTGGCTAGTAAAGGATCCAGGAGCAATGTACCAAAAGTCATGATTCTTATTACTGATGGGAAATCATCAGATGCCTTTAGAGACCCTGCTATAAAACTCAGGAATTCAGATGTTGAAATCTTTGCTGTTGGTGTCAAGGATGCAGTTCGTTCTGAATTGGAAGCTATTGCCTCCCCACCTCCTGAAACTCATGTGTTTACAGTGGAAGATTTTGATGCCTTCCAGAGGATATCATTTGAACTTACTCAATCTATCTGCCTTAGAATTGAACAAGAATTGAAAGTTATAAAGAAAAAGTGTAAGCCATTCTTGTGATATAGAAAAAGTGTTATTCAAGTATAGTTCTTTTGGTGTTTCCACACCATAAATACTATATAGAATTGGGATTTCTTTAGTGCAAAGGAATTTCCTTACCTTTTTGAAAAGAGTATTAATAATTCTATCATTTAACTCTGATTTCTGACTCCCTTATGAAGGGGAAATTTTTATTTATTGTCATAAAAATTTGTCCTTATAAGAAAGACGCTTTTATGCTTACAGAGAAAATATAATGGACAAATAATGAACTTTGGAGTCAGTGGACCTGAGTTCAAGCCCTAGCTCTATCACTTACTACTTACAGGACCTTGGGCAAATCATTTAATAAGTTAGCTAAGTGGTATTGCATTGAATTTTTCCCTTAGAGTAAGGAAGATCTGAATTTACATCCTGCCCAAGATACTTAATATTTATGTGGGAAAATAACTTAAATTTTCTCAGTCTCGGTTACTCACATGTAAATTGAAGTATTTGGTAGATTCTAAGATTCCTTACAACTCTGAAACTATAATTTAAGATTAAGATATTAATTAATTGATTGATTAATTAAGGCCATGTCTATCTCTGGTGAGAAATGGGTCTTCCAAGAACAATGATTTCTTTATGTCAATGACAGGTTCAATCAACTTCGTGTTTTGTTGCCTTTAGCCAAAGGCTTTTTTAACCCTTTCTGCTCAGAACCTTTTACTGGCACCCTATTGCCTTCTGAATAAAGTTTAGACTCTTCAATATTGCATTCAGCAATCTAGTTCCAACCTACCTCTCCAGTTTTTTCTTCTACTATTACAGATTCTCTTTTCTACTCTTCTTAATGCCTGCCTCCTTTGTTTTGTTTTGTTTTTTGCTTTTGTACCTTGTTTACACTTTCTTCCATATGGAATTCTTTTCTCTTTTCTTCTCTGCCTGTCCACATTTTACCTTCAATTAGTTAAAGTCCTTCTTCTTCCACCACGTTTTCTGTGACCATGACTGTTTTGGAGGTAATTTTCTTTCAGAAACTTCTATGACACTTTATCTATCTATCTATCTATATCTTAAATTACTGGAATTTTTTGACTCAGAAATAACTCTATGGCTAATACTTTTATAAAAATAAATGTTTATTCAATTTAAATGAACACCATCTGCCTTAGGTAAACTTTATCTAGCATTCTCAATTATATAAGAATAAAGTAGAAAATGTTTTTCAAGTTCTTTCTAAGCTTGCTTACATTTACATTTTGTGGTAGCAATGTGTTCCACTTCTTAACTTCCCTTTGTTAAGTGACTAAAAAGACATAGCCAAATTCAATTTTAATTTGGTATTAAAAGAATATAATCTTTTATTGTAATTATCCAATCCACAATTTCAACCAGACTCCCATATCCTCTTAATTTTTCCTCTTTAGCTTCTTTCAAATTTTGGCAAAAATCCCACTTTTCTCCTTTACTTCCCTTCCTCTCTCTCTTTTTTTGGAGACAATCAGGCTTAAGCAACTTGCAACTAGTCATGCAACTAGTAAGTGTCTGAAGCAGGATTTGAATTCAGGTGCTCTTGACTTTAGTGTCAGTGTTCTATCCACTGTACCACTTACCTGCCTTCCCACTTTTTTTCCTCTTTCCACTTTATTCTTCTCAAGATACCTCCTGTATATACTTTGTTTATACATAGACTTTTTTGAGAGCATGTTATCTCCTTAATTAGATTGTAATGTTCTTGAGAGTAGCAACTGTTTTTTTTATCTTTCTTTGTATTCTTGGTACCTATCACACTGCCTGGCCCACAGAGAGCACTTAATAAATTTTTATTAAAGACTTCTTAGGTAAGAGGAACTAGACTCTTTTGGCTCTTCTGCAATCATAGGATCATAGATTTAGAGCTCTAAGGGATCTCAGAGGTCATTATGTACAAGGCCTTCATTTTATAGATAAGGAAACTGAGTCCCAGAAGGATTCTACAGTGTTTGAGCTGGGATTCAAACTCAGGTTTTCCTGACTCCCAGTTCAGTGCTCTATCCATTCTACCATAACGCTTTTTGATTCAAGAACCATTTGGGAGCTATTGAATGTTGGTCATGTGATATAATGGTAACCATTTTTCAGTTATACACAGCATTAAGAAATATGAAAAAATTCAGACAATGCAGTGCACCTATGCTCTATCAGGTTCTGTTCATTGAAAATAATTTCTTTCTTTCTTTCTTTTTCAAATAGCTTATGTGCCTCCCAGGGATCTGAACTTTTCTGATTTGACTTCAAACAGTTTCAAAGTCAACTGGTCTCCAGCAGGACAGCATGTTTTTACATATCACATTACATACAAGGAAGCTGCTGGTGGTGAAGACCTCACTGTTGTAGAGCCCGCTTCTAGTACCAGTGTTGTCCTAGACCATTTAATGCCAGAAACATTGTACTTGGTCAATGTAACAGCTGAATATGAGGATGGTTTCAGTGATCCCTTAATTGGAGAAGAAACAACTTTGGAAGGTATATTGCAGTTTTGCTAACTTTTTTTTTCTTTTAAAGAATACACTTTATAATATTGCTTTATCTTATTTGGTATATTTGGTAACATATTATCTGCTGCCTCTTCCAGAATTTTGTACTTGCAATAACTTTCTGTGAACCTTAGCAATGTCTAAATTTCAATATCTTAAAATATATAAATATGTATTTCATAAATTAAAAGAAGAAAAGGAAAATATATAAAATCACATTTATTTGAATGTCTTGGCTTATGATTGGGTTAAATAATTTTTTAATTAACTTATTAAATGCTGCATTATGTTTTTTTTCCTGTACCTTATTTCAATAATAGCTACATTTTTATATCTTTTTGTAGTTGCTTTAACCTTCTCCACTACTCCAATGATAGAACTGTTATAAAGCATAAATCTTGCATAGTGAATATTTCCACAAGAATCAGGATGTTGAATATATTTAACTCTACCACCAAAGCTTTAAGTAGATGAAGAAAGGCTAGGAGAAGGAAGATACTAGTTAAGGGTAGAAGTTCCTAGTAGCTCAGCTTCTACTTTGTGATTTCTTTAAGAAATCTTTACAAATGTGAAAACTAGCTAGGTGCAGATGCACTTGATTTTAACCTGATTATAACTATCTGCACAGAAGGAAAAATAACAATTGCAGGAGTTAGGGAAGGAGCCTTGAAGAATGCCCATATTTAAGAATGGCTATACTTAAATAAGGATAAGTGGTTATATTTAAAGAGTACTCTTCATTAATGAATTTTCCTCTTCTGGAAAACAAAACTGTGATATGTCCTCTTGGAATACTTTATTGCATCAAATCTGTATTCACAGTGAAGAAGAGGAAGTGAAAGGTAGTTTTAGGAACAGTACAGGTTAGATGAGTTGGCCTTTGAGGCACCTCCCAACTTGGAAATTCTATGATTCTAAGACATCCAAGGAATTTGCAAATATGTACAGGGTCATAGTGAATATAACAGCTGTTCTTCATTTCTGTTGAGAGCTAGAAGAGGAAACAGACTAAGACAAGAGTATGAAGAACTTAGAGTGTTTATAGAGAAGAATTTGCTGATAATATTTTTAGATACTGGAAGTTTTTGCTTCTGGGAGCCTGTGAAATCCTTTTCTCTGGTCAGTTTTAAAAATAAAATTGATTTGCATCATTAGGATGGTTTAGATATATTTTTGCCAGATTACAGAGGAAGCAGCTAGATAAGATAGGTCTGTTCCTAGCCTAGGATTTTATGACTATCATTTA
Organism: Myrmecobius fasciatus; assembly: GCA_023553655.1. NCBI lineage: Eukaryota > Metazoa > Chordata > Mammalia > Dasyuromorphia > Myrmecobiidae > Myrmecobius > Myrmecobius fasciatus. The sequence goes on from JAJPUD010000581.1 coordinate 294,005, forward strand.
AAGATTCCTTTTAACTTCTAGTATCAATAATTAGACACATTTCTTTGATATCCTTTTTTGACTTGGGTAATATAAAAGATGGAGTATGGACTTTAATTGTATGAAATGCTGTTTTCTTCTAAGGCTGTGATCTTTGCTTATGCCTAGATAAGCCCCAAACCTTGTCAGTTGTACTTTATCATATAAATGGAAAGTAGTCCTAAAACATAACTTCATTATAGTGTATAGGATAGTTATAGATAGTATATGTTATAATATAGGTATGGTATGGTATGATATGATATATTATGGTATGATGTAGTATAGCATAGCTTATTATTATTATCATCTAGAAGCATTATGATTTTATAAGTGTAAAGAACTCTCAGTTATGGAAATTCTCTTTCCTCATGCACATTGGCAACCTCACTGTAAATTGTACTGTGAATTGTCTGCAGTTACTGATTAGTTAAGTGACTTGCCCATAGCCACATAACTATCTGTTAGACTTCAGCCCAGATTTACCTCACATTTTCCCCCTCATTTTCCTCTGTGTTCATTATATTAAATTGCTATTTATATAGTGAAGTGAAGTCTTTTCCTTGTTCCTAAGAGGCAAAAAGCAAAACGGTAAAACTCTGTTTCTAATTATGTAGCTATAATGAAGTCTGGGAGTCAAGTTCCACCCCATCATAATTGTCTCTCAAATATATAAAATTGTGATTCTCTTCCTCTCAACCTGAGTAATTGAGTTTCTCCTGGCTACCAGAACTAAATCAAATAAAATAGTTGAAAACTATCATAAAAGTTTTTTTTAGCCCCTCAACTCCTATTCCTCTAAGAAACTCTTATACAATGAGGTATTCTATGTCTAACTAGCTTCAAATCCTTATTTAAAATTTATTAAATGCTCAGTGAGTGCGTGCTATCAGTGATTTATTTTAATAGGTCTATAAGGCAGAGAAGACAAATGCCCTTTACCTTCCGTTTACTGTCAAATGTTTTTCAGATCAATGGGCACTCAGAAGAAATTAAGTTAAGAATTAAGTAGGAGTGAAAAAGTCACATGGTTTTTGAAAGGGACTCATCTAGCTCAATGTGGTCATTTTACAGATGATGAAATTGAGGAAAAGAGTTGAGGCATACTGTAATTGGGTACATTGTAGCTTGCATTTATGGTCCATAATCACTTCTCACTTATTTATCTAATGAGCATTTGGTATAATTTCTCTGTTCCAGTGCTGATAATAAAATGATTTTTTCCCCTTGAGCAAAGATTTTGAAATGTTTTCTTTCTTTCAGTGAAAGGTGCACCACGCAACTTAAAAGTTACAGATGAAACCACTGATAGCTTTAAAATTGCCTGGACTCAAGCCCCAGGGAAAGTTTTAAGATACCGGATTGTGTACAGATCACTTCCAAGTGAAGCAAGACAAGAAGTCACAGTTCCAGCAAACGAACGAAGAAAGACACTTGAGAACTTGACCCCAGACACAAAATATGAAGTGTCTGTTATCCCTGAGTACTTTTCTGGACCTGGGTTGCCACTGACTGGAAATGCAGCTACTGAAGAAGGTAAGTCAAGTTCAGATAGCAGCTACTAATACAAAATAAAACAGTCTTGTGGCTATCATCCAACTGATTTAATATCCCACATCTATTAAAAAAGCAAAAGAAATAGCACTTCTGTCCTGTTTATATTCTTTTAAACAACATTTCTTAGACTACTTTTCTACTTTCTCTTTCATGTGTCTACTGAAACTGAAACATCAAGTTCAAATGTTCCTTTATGAATTTCTATGATCATATATATATATATATATGTATCTTAACACATGGAAATGATGGAGGATTATTCAAGTTTTTTTCCCCTCCCAGTAAACTGTATGACTCACTTGAAACAGATCCTACTTAATGGGCTATATATTTTTTAAAAGAGGATTTATTTTTAAGGGCTACTTATAGAAAGGCTTCTAGTATTGTGAGAGCTATTGTTTGATGTACATAAGAACAGGGGCAAGGATTGGACATTGTATGAAGCATTGGGTGAGAAATTATTGTTATGCTGTAATTCTAGCAGTTGGTTAACTATGCTAGCTTATTGTAGTAATTCAGACAGCTGAATTGAATGTACATAGTTTGTAACGATGTCTAAAGTGGCAGTAATGAAATAAGTACTTTATTGATTTATTGATTAGCTCAACAAAAATTGAACTCACCTCAAGAATAGATCCAGTGTTTTTGTATTCTTCCTTTTTCTGGAATGAAATGATCCAGAATGTTTTGTACCCTTTCAGGGATACCAAAGAAGTTGTAATCAATCCAATGGTTTTTTATTCTTCTTTTTTTTCTGGTATGAAATGAGCTGTAATGCTTTTAAAAGTGTTGAATTATCACAGAGATCCCTGATGAGTTAATGTCCACAGTATCAGAAAATCTCTAAGCTAGTGGGAATGTAAGAACTATTATCACTTAACAGTTGTTTCCTTCAATTTTCTTATCTGTACAATGGATAGAATAATAACACCTATCTCTTAGGATCATTGTTAGGCTCAATTAAGATAATGATTGTGAAGAGCTTAATACAGTGCTTGGTATGTTATAGGCACACTAAAAATTAGCTATTACTATTATGATGCTTATAACATAATTTTCATTGTGTGATATGTGACATGATTGTAGGCTAATTCAAAATCATCTGGTGCTCTTCATCCAATATTCATAGCAATAAAAATTGTTTTCCATTGATGATTTCATAGAAAAATCAAAATCCAATGTGGGATGAATAATCAACATATCTTTTTTGTATATCTTTAATCAAATTTTTGACAATTCATTGTGATTGAAACAAGAGCTTGGCATGCATAAACTCAAAAAAAGGGACTCATCACTTTTATTGATATATTTTAATTTTGACACATAGGATGACATTTGTCATTTCTGTGCCACTATTGGCTAATTGGCATTTTTTGCTGTATTTATCATAAATCCAACTAAGTATGAGAATTTGTCTAAAACTATGTATGCAAATTTGATTTAGCACAAAAAATGTTAACAGAGTTTGTCCTAAGCCACTTCTATTTAATAATGTATTTTCACTTTTCCTTTACTTCATAAAGTTCGAGGAAATCCAAGAGATTTAAGAGTTTTTGACCCTACAACATCATCAATGAAGTTATTTTGGAGTGCGGCACCAGGAAAAGTCAAACAGTACCTTGTAACATATATGCCACTGGCGGGAGGTGAAACTCAAGAGGTAACCGTGAGGGGTGATACAACTACCACTCAACTGAAGGGCTTAGACCAAGGTACAAGATACTTCTTGTCTGTGACTGCCTTGTATGCTTCTGGAGCTGGAGATGCCCTTTCTGGAGAAGGAACAACCCTGGAAGGTAATTAATTTTTTCCCTTTATTAGAGGCATTTAAAATATTTGTGTTTTTGAGTCCTGAAAGAGTCAGAATTTGTATCCCTCTAGATTAAAATATTTATGTTGAAAAGCAACTATTTCTATTCAGATACATGCATTTTAGTCAAAGAGAATAGTAGTAGCTAACTACTTACTATGTTGTATTAAATTTAATAAGCTAACACTTAACTATGTTTCAGGCACTGGACTGAGTACTTTACAATTATTATCTCATTTGCTCCTCAAATAACTCTGGGAGTTAGCTGCTATTATTTTTTCATTATGAGAAAATAGAGCTTAAATGACTTGCCTAGGGTTACAGTTAGCAAATATCTGAAGTTGTATTTGAAGTCAGGTTTTCCTGATTTACAGCATGGTATTTAATCCACTCTACTGTCTGAGATGTTACCTGTAAAAGCAAAATAATTCAGAAAAGGCAAATATACTTGGGGAATCATATTCATAGTGAGAAAAAGTTTGAGAAGAAAAATGTGTTCATTGAAGACAAATAAGCTGTTGAAGAAAATGAGATCCCTAAGTTATCTAATCAATTTTTAAAATTAATTTTTTTTTTTACAAATGAGGAAACTGAGGTCTAGAGAAGTATTTTTTTCATTCTTTGTATCTATTGCCAGTGCCTAGGACAGTGTTTGGCACATAGTAGCATATAATACATGTTTACTAATTGATTGATTTCTGGAACTAGAGCTGAGTAATCAGATTTCTAATCTAGCGATTTTTTTCATTATCTTGTACAAACAAAAACAAAACCAAAAGCTTTTGAAATTATTGGCATTTTTCTTAGTATATGGTTGGATGTCTATCCTTGTCTTCTTTGGAAAAAACCTATTTGGTTTGTGCTAAAACTGTCAGCTCTGAGAGAGGAAATCATCACCCAAAAAGTAAGCTGCTAGAACTGCTACACTTTCTTTTGATGATATTTACAGTGTTATTGAGAATACAAGTTAGAGTTTCTGGTTCATTTCTTCTTTAAACAATATTTCTCCCCCCCCAATAGTATTTTATTTCTCCAAATATATATAAAGATAGTTTTCAACATTCATTTTTCTAAGACATTGTTTTCCAAATTTTTCTCCCTCCCTCTTTATCTTACCTCTTCCCTTCCCAAGACAGCAAACAATCTGATATAGGTTAACTATGTATAATCCTTTTCAAGATATTTCCAAATTTGTCTTGTTGTTAAGTGATATTTCTTAAGCAGGACCCTCTCAAGTGTAGTTCCTTACCAACAGAACTAAGCATAGTAAGCAAAGTATCCATCTCCATTCCTTAGCAATGGAATGAAGATGGATACTTTGCTTACTATGATCAGTTATTGAAGAAATTTTCACAGTGCTTTAGACCTGTTTTCCAAAGTAAGGCCATCAAAAAACCTTTGGTGGGGGAAGGGGAATTATTGGTAGGAAATGAGAAGATGGGGTAAAATCCTACCTCTCCCTCATATAGTCAGTTATAGGTTTGTCTTTAACACAACCACACCACTCCCTTGAGTTCTTTCCTCCTCTGTCCTTTCCTATCATTGATTTTTGGGAATGTGCCAGGCTGGGTGTTATAACACACATCAACTTTGAACCCCACAGTAGCAAGGAAAGGCAACATTTACCTTGGCATCCTCCCACCCTCACAATCCCCATGTTTTCCTCTTACCTTTACCTTCTTATTGTAGCAGGCATCTTAATGACAGACTCTGTGCTTTGGGATATAGCTGATGATTAAGCCCCCAACACATTTTTTAGTCAGTAAGAAAGAGGAAGTAGCTTGGGATGAGCAATCACAAATGGGTTGTGATTATGTATCATTCTTCCTAAACAAAACCTCCTTCCAAACTTCTCTATTTCAGTTTGAGGCTATCACTATCCTTGCATTCACAGAACAACTTTAAGTATTATTTAGAGTAATCTTGGTATTATTCTTGATTCTGTACTCTTCCTTATCCCAGATATATACCTGGTTGCCAAATTATGTCCAACACTCTCTGTCACAATTGTTTTCTTTCATCCATTCACAAAACCCCACCATTCTAGTTCAGTCCCTCATTATCTTTCACCTGGACTATTGAATAGCCTTCTAATTTGTCACTCTGCTTCGAATATTTTTATTCCAATCCATTTTCTACATAGCTTTTACAAGGATTTTTCCCAAGCTAAAATCTCTTTATGTTACTTTCTTGCTCAATAAACATCAGTGGTTCCTTACTGACTCTAAAATTAAAATATTTTTCTTTTTATCTCATTCTTTTTTTAAACTTTCTATTTATGTTAAGTTTTGAAACATATGTATTAGTAAAGTAGTATTTATGTATAATTTATAAATGAATAGATATTAGGACTACATGCTCAATTTTTTATTGCATTATCTAGAAAATTTGGGAAGCACTTTCCTAGACAATTGTGAGGGATATTCAATTACTGTATATCTTGGCCAGTCATGACACCTAACAAATATGTGTAATCTTGAACAAATCACTTTATATCTCTGGATCTTGATTTTTCCATTTATAAAATGAAAAAGCTGGATGAGATGACGTCTGAATTCTCTTCTACTTCTAGATTTATGAATGTACACACTAAACATACAGTATAAGATGGTTTAGAATTAAATGTTTGTTCATTTTACCTAAGACAGAGAGGTCTTTAAGAAGCGAATTTAACTTTTTAAAGGTATACTATTTTGTTGACAATTACCTCTTACTTTACCCCCCCCCACTGTGAAAATCACTGTGGTATAGTGGTTACAACCTTGCAAAACCTAAATTCAAGCCTTGTCTCTGATACATACTAGCTATATATAACCATGGACAAATCAGTTGATCTCAGCATACTAGAGATAGCCCAAAATCTATCAGTGGAGGAAATTTCCATACCAGAAGTTTTCCATACTGATGAAACAACAATCCAGACCTCTGCTTTCCCCATCTCAAAAGTAGAAGTGGTTCATATTAAATCTAAAATGTAACTTGTGGTGTGAAGTGTTAGAGTAAAATATCTAGGATATTTGCATGACTTCATGAAGTTGACAAGATTTCAGAGATGGAACCACCAAGGATTAAATATTCAATAATATTTGGAAAATTCTAGTTAAAGACAGGAATAAATAGAAAAGAGATACAGTTGTTTATTTCAGTATTCCAAGAAATCCAGGTTTGGAACATAGAATATTGATACAGAATCCTTTTCGTATTGGATTGGCATAACTCAAGCTAATTGAAAAATTCTATTATCATGATTGTGGTGATACTTTCTTTGATTCATATAATTTGATTAAACTTGCTTTATTAAATGGGCTAGGCCCTGTACTAGGGATACAAAAGCAGAAATGAAACAGTGCCTGCCATTGGGGAGCTTACATATTACTAGACTACAATTTTTAGCCTTTCAAAAAATAATGATTAAAAGGGTGGTTTATAACATAGAGTGGAAATGAATTGTTGACTCAAAACTATCTTCCTAAGGATATAGCCATGGTGGCAAAGAACACTTAAAAGTGTTCCTGTAATTTTAGAATGCATATTTTAAAGGGTAGAAAATCCTTAAGGTAAATGAACTAAAATTGGCCCAGTCCCCAGTGACCTAGTCAGAACAGTAAAAGCATACAAACTCTTCATCTGCAACAACATGTGGTATTTTATGGAGATTTGCCTTTTTCCTTGTGATTTATTGCCTTTCCCTTCGCTCCCATACTTCCCACTGATTTTCTGTATATTTAGTCACCTGCAATAATTTGCAAGTACACTTTTAACCTTTATTCTTTTTAAATTGTGAACTTCATTTTGAGTTGTGAAAATGTCACTTCCATAATGTCTTGAAAAACAAAACAATTACACTTTAAAAACACTTTTTATTCCCCATAGTTTAAAAAAAATGACTATCTTCTTAATCAGAAGGTCTTTTAAATAACTGCATGATGTCAGGAGCAACATTTTTGCATAGCCCAACTGACTGCTCTACCCTTAATCATGTTCTACAAGGGCTCTTGTAAAGCTAGCTATGGAAAGTTAAGTGAATGGCTTACTTTTCTTACTTCAGAAGATTTTAGACAATAATGTGGCTGTCCTTTCAAGTCATAAAATTGTAATAACTCCATTCATAACTTTACAGCCAAAAATTTCCATTCTGCCCATAAGGAAAGAAATCTTTGTGGATATTTAGTGGACTACCACCTTTGTGTACATAGGATCTTAGATTTAGAGCTGGTAGGTATCTTAGAGGTCAGCCAATCCGACTCCATTTCTGCCTCACTTAAATTCAATTCACATGTAAGTCAAGATATTACCTGTGATTTCATTGGCCCCTTTGAAATGAACAATGAACAACAATTTTTCAGATAAGTGATGGAAACTCAGGGTGACTCAATCATTTATCTATGTAGTAGTAAAGTATTAGAGGTAGAATTCAAATCTAAGTCCTCTGATACTAAATCCAGTACTTTTCCCCACTGCACCAAACTTCCTCTATACATTTTAATATGAATAACTAAGACCCAAAGAAAGTATTGAGTTGTCTAGGTCACAAAGGTAATAAACAGTTGAACTGGGGCTGGAGTCAGGTTCTCTGACTCCAAATCTAGTTATTTTTTCACTGTATCAATCAATCAATATTTATTAAGAGCCTGCTCTATGCTAGGCACTGTGCTAAGCATTAGGGATTCACAAAGAAGCAGAAGAAAATCCTTGCCCTCAAGGAGCTTACAATCTAATGGAGAAGTCAACTTATAAATAAATATATACAAACAAGTTATATACAGACTGACTAAAAAATAATTAACAAAGAGAAGACACTACAGTTAAGAACTACTGGGAGAAGCTTCCTGTAGATGGTGAGATTTTACTTGGGACTTAAACCAGGGAAGTCAGTAGTCAGAGTTTGTGTGTGTATACATATACATACATACACACATGATTATACATACATGTATATACACACCATGCATATATAGTGTATATATGCCCACAGATATATATATGCAGATATATTTATACATATCTATAAAAAATACCTCTATAAAGAGATAAAGAGACAACATAAATGAAGTAAACATTTAACTTTTTATGTTTATCATCCAATGGCCAGGAGGAAGCATTTACAAAGTGACTTAAAAGAATAATAAGTTTATATGCCTGAAACTGTGGGGAATATGTGTAATTCACAATTAGCCTTTCACATAAGAGAGGGAAAGCATTAATAAATGTTTGTTGAATTGAATTAATACATAAATTTTGCAGAATTACATTTTGAGCTCCCAAGACTTGGGGGAAAAAAGAATTTCACTCACTTAAAGATCCTTATCTGTTATAAAGAATAGCAGATACAACTTCAACATCCTTTTATTAACAAACTTGTCCCCTTGCATTATGTATAATTTGACAAATACGTAAAAACCTAGTTATAACTAAATTAAAATTAGAAGTTTTTTTAAACTTCTGGTTATTCCATTTAGTTTTATTATATTAGTTTAGCCAAACTCACATACCATATATGAGGAATAGGATATGATGGTAAATACAGCAAATGGAAAGCCCACAGAAAGAGAAACAGTGAGCTCTTTTTGAGAGCTACTGTTTTTCTAATCTGTTTTCTCTTGGGAGAGGAGGTGGTAAGAACAGAGCTGGCAAGGATCTTGCTTTGACTCAGAGGCATAAAATCAGATGGCAAGAATATAATAGACGTTGGTAGTTTTATAGATTAGCTGAAGTTCACAAAGGTTTTTATTTAAAGAGATACACGAAACTTTCATTCTTTGCTATAGACTGTATAATCTTTTTCCTAGGATTTTTTATTTTTATTTTCTGAAATGTGAATATATATTAGGTGATTGTCTTGTAGCTTCTAAGGATTTATTAGCACTTGCATTGCTGGCTTCAGTGTATTAGAATGACAAAAGCAGAGTTCATTACCATTTCAGATACTAACTCTAGAGGAATTTAACCACAAAGCATTCATATTGGTTTTGCAGACATAGATTTTAAAAAGTGGAACAGCTTATTCTAATGAACAAAACACTGTTGCACATTGAAATGCATTATAAATCTTCATAGAACTTGGGGTTGGCATTATTGTTGTGCTTAGGCAGAAGGTAACCTGTTTTTACATTTAAATAAACAATAACCACTTTTCTTTTGCTCCAAGAGATTAATCCAATTTAATGAAACCTCCAATTTGGGATAACATAGATGTATGCATATTTTAAAGAGTGCTGATTTTCACCAGGGAAAGAAGTAGCTTTGCATAATTTCTTCTCTGCTCCCCTTCTGTTGTCAGAGCAACATAAAAATGTTCTAGAAATGAATGGCCTCCTACAGATCAAATTGAGCTAACTCAATTGACATTTCATTACAATGAAGTTTTTAGCATGTCACGGGAACTCTGCATCATGTTGAATTACATACTGCTTCTCTGAGATAGACTAAAACAAGGACTCAGTGTTTTTTAAAATATTTAGTGCTATCTCATATATTTTCAAAGTTATATGTTTGTAATATTACAATTCTGGCATTTCTAAGGAAATTTGGATATTTATCAAATGATAATTGATAATTCCTTTTCTGTGGACTAATATCATCCAAAAAAAAACCCCAAAGAAAAATTAGAGAGAAACTTTAAACAAAATCCTCCTTCTCTTAATAGTATATTTAATATCAGTTATAACTACGAGAGGGTAATTAGAATTTTACTCCTGGATGTCAGTGTTTAGAGGGTGCCAATTAAATTTTCTTAGGTTGCGTTTTTCCCTCCAGAACTGCTACACTCAAGCCTCTATGTCTTCCCTTTAGGCTTTCAAATTTCTGTTTAAAATTTTAATTGTCATGGAGATTTTTTTTAGTATGACTTATGTCTTGTCTGTCAAATATTTACTTGCCCATATGTTAAATATGGGTAACACCAGAGTTTGATCTTTGAAACAAAGATTTCAATTTAGCAGCTGTAAATCAATTCCATTCCAACATAAGTTTCTTTAGGAATAGATCTTCAGTTACTTCTGAAGTGGAAAGTTGGAGGCTTTGGGAACTGCATTTTAGGAGAAAGAACAAATTAGTTTTGGAGAGGGCTTACTTTAACATCTATTGGTGAAAGTGGTGCTTGAAATTCAATGAAAGCTACTTGGAATCATATATAAGGTACAATAAGTTTCATTGCCTCAACTACCTGTGATTTCATTGGTGTGGATATTCCTTACATTGGAACAGATGGCAATGGCCTTAAACCAGTTATTATGGCCAAAATAATTGAGCCAATCTTGAATCATAAGATCATAAGATTTAAGTACCATAAAGGGACCTCTCCCAATTCCTCCCTCCCCCAACTAATTTTACAGTTGAGGAAACAGAAGAGTCATAAATATATAGCAAGCTTAGGATTTGTACTATGCTTTAGTTAGGTTAGTCCTTGGAGGATAGACCCAGACCTTTCCAGTTTGCTAAAATTTGCCACAGATTAGGCTCCACTTGCATAGACTTTTAGAACCTAGAATCACCTCCATTCCATGATGAAGTATCAAAGTAACACTTGAGTGGAAGAGGAGGAAATAAAGCATTTGTGCAAGTCTGATTAGCATTTCAGTTGCCTTCATGGGTTAATCCAGATTGTATTGATAACTGCATTAGGAAGGTCAAATGAAGCTTGGGCCCAAGGTATCATCCTCTGGATGGCTGACCTCTCCTACTATAGTCCTTGTACTCCTTATAGAAAAGTAGAATATATTAAACACCTCCTGTTTGCCAGGTGCAGTGTTAAGCTCTGAGGATACAAAGAAAGACAAAAAAATCAATCCCTGCTTTCAAGGAGTTCACAGTCTAATGGAGAAAATAGCAAGCCCACACTTTTACACAAAGAAAATACTTACTTACTCACCTACCCACCTATCTACTTGTTTTTCTATTTGTCTATCACCTATCTACCTATCAATTATCTATCTATCTATCTATCTATCTATCTATCTATCTATCTATCTATCTGTCTGTCTGTCTGTCTATCTTATCTATCTATCTAATATAGATAGATTTGACAAATTGGGCTTAGTCCCAGAGGGGCAGCATTGACTGATTAGGACTTGGAAAGGCTTATTATAGAAGGTGGGACTTTAGCTGAGACTTGATGGAAGCCAGGGAAGCTAGGAGATGGAGATGAGGAAGAAAAGAGTTCCAGGCATGGAAGATAGCCAATGAAAATCCTCAGAGTTTTTAACAGCAAAGTGGCCATTGTTACTGGATCACAGATTATGTGGAAGGCAGTGTAAGAAGACTGAAAAAGTAGGGAGGGACCATATTATATAGGGCTTTGAAAGCCAAAGGAAGGATTTTATATTTGATCTTAGAGGTAATAGATACACTGGAAGAGGGGGTGAAAGGGTCAGACTTGTGTTTGAGGAAGATCAGTTTGACAACTATGGAGTTTGAATGGTGGATCTATCCCTTTTCTGGGTCACCATTCTTATTGTTTCCTGCCTGCTAATTCTTCCCAGGAGTTGTCTGGTATATTGTTATCGTTGTTGATTTGTTTCAGGTTTTTTGGGCAAAGATACAGGAGAGGTTTGCTATTTCCTGCTCCAGATCATTTTTTAAAATGAGGAAACTGAGACAAACAGACTTAAATAACTTGCCCAGGGTCACTTAGTAAGTGTTCAAGGCCAGGTCTGCTTAATATAGTTGCATAATAAAGATCTTCCCCCTTTCCTGGTTCTCCATATCCCATCCCACAGCATTTTTTCTTCCCCGGGGGTTGTTCAAAATGACTAGGACCAATAAGAGGGATTTTCTTTTGTGCCTTTGACTTTTCCCTTCACTTCCTTCTGGGGATTTGCTCAGCACAATTTCATTGCTTCCAGTGGTAGACTTACCACCTACTTCCCCTCTCTTGTGTGCCAAACCTGCCAATTTTACCCTAGCTGCCAGACTTACTGGCTACAGCTCTCATTGAACTCTGCAATAATTTGGTTTTTAGACTGTGTGACGGAAAGGGTTATGATATATAGGAAAGTTACTTAAATGCGATATTAATTGTTTGGCTTGGTATATGGAAAAAAAGTGATGTAGAAATTAAACACTTGAAGACATTCAGAGCAATAAAAAACCACCTGTCTAAATTACCCTGTAGAGCACCCAGCACAGTGATACAAACACTTAATAAATAGTTTTTGATGATATTTTATGCACATTGGAAAATCAGGTAAAGTTTTCCAGAATCAACATTTCTAAAGATGTATCAGATTTTGGCAAGCATGAAATACTGAGAAAGTTGGGTCATTTTTCTTTATCCCTGATCTCTTTCCTACAGGAGAGTAAATAGACTCTTTGTGGTAAATCATAAGTTCTCTGAGTTGGAAGGAGCCTCAGGCCATCTGGGCTAACTCATCAGAATGAGAATCCCTACTGCAGCACATTTGCCATCATATAGCCTTTACATGAAGATCTTCAGTGACAGACAACTTATTACCTTCTGAGGCAACCCATTCTGCTTTTAGACAGCCTAGTTAGAAAGTTTTTTCCTTACATCAAACTCAGATCAGCCTTTTTCTGCACTTCCTTCCAGTTGTGCCTTCTGTTACCAAAAGAACAAGTTGAATCCCTTTTCTATATGAGAGTCCTTCAAATACTTGAAGATGACATTCTACCTTTTAGGTAGCACACCTCTGAAGATGAGGTTAAGAATTTTTTTATTATTTTTTTATTATCAGAAAGCTACATTTCAGAGGGAAGAGCAATGTAAGCACAGGGATATAATGCAGGATATCAGAATATTAACATACTAATATCATGCCTTGATTATATAATATCTTAAAAATCATCATATTCATGAAAAACTGCAAAATTGCATTTATTTGCATCTGTGCCCAGATTATTTTGGAATCTTGGAGAAGCAGAGAAAAAGAGTAAGGTTAGGACACCAATCTGCAGTTGGAAAGGGAAAAAAAGAGGAGAAATGAAATCTCATAGTAGACATAAGGCCCTTGCTGGGGTAAATCTTGGAAGGAGCCAGTAGTGATAAGATACAAATTTCTCTGTGGACTGTCTGCTCATCTTTTATCACCTAAGAATGACAAAATAAAATCATAAATTTAGACCTGGAAAGGACCTAGGGTCTAGGGTAACTGATACATATTGCAGATGAGGTAACAAATGAGTGCCTAGTTTTGAAGTTATGGAAAGGCTAAAAGAAAGTTTAGAAAACATTTGAATAGTTGGCATCTTTTTTTGGGAAGGGGAAAGGAAAGAATCCAAAACATATTTTTTAAAATTTAATTTGCATAACATATGTGTGGGTAATTCTTCAACAATAACCCTTACATAGCTTTTCTGTTACAAATTTTTCCCCCCAACTCCCCACCCCTCGCCTAGATGGCAGGATATCCACTACATGTTAATTATGTTAAAATATCCAAAACATAATTTAACGAAAAGCACAGAGGTTTCAGGATCCTATTGTGGTTATGATTTATTGACTACATCAATGCATTTGATGAACTAAAACAAAATGTAGCTTTTAAAAGATAATTAAGTATCTTGCTCAAATATTGTAAATTTATAATGAAATTATTTGAAAGATGAAACAGCAGAGATTGTTTCATTACCCTCTGATTACTGATATAAAGTAAGGCATAAAACAGGGAAACATTCATATTTACCACTGCCATGGAGGGCAGAAAGTCCACATCAAATGGAAGGAGAATTCTCTATAAATAACAAAACTCCCTTATATCCTTCCTTTGTTTTTGGATCACATATTTGTGTCAATGATGCCAAGTTCTGGAACACTGCTAAATGAAGTCAGTGATCTCTCAAAAGAGCTTGAGGTGTGTATCAGCAAATGGGTGAAGAATATCTATAACCCATATGCAGATGAATGGAGAGACTCTGTTAAGTTATTTCAGTTATGTCTAAATCTCCGTGACCCCATATGGGGTTTTCTTGGCAAAGATACTGCAATGTTTTGCTATTTTTTTCTCTAGATAAGTAAGGAAATTGAGGCAAACAGGGTTAAGTATTCCAGACCTGGTACTTTATCCACTGTGCTACCTACTTGCCAAGACAGACTCTAGAGCTTGTGTATCAGAATGTGTATCTTTGACAAGCATTGCAGATAGATGATATTAGTCCCAGAATAAAATAGGAGGAAGAAGGTGTGATGGAAAATTGCGTAATACTTTTAATGAGACTAAGCCTCTTTCTGAAACAAAAATCCATCTTTCTAGAACTAATATTCTTTTGGTGAAGCTGTATAATGATAAATCATAACCTCTGAGGACTAAAAATTTATGGTCATTCAAAAGCTGATGAGATTATCTAGAGATATAGAGAGAAAAGAGAAGAGAAATTAGGTAGAGCCTTGAAGTGCAGTCCACAGACAGTGAGTGTCACATAGTTAAGGATCTAGCAAAAAATATTAGGAGTAGTCATAAAGATAGGAGGAGAAAAGGAGAGTGCAGTAACATGGAAACCTGGAGAAGAGAACATCCAGAAACAGTGCCAAAGTTTGCAAGTATGATCCAGAATGATGAAGACTGACTGAGAAGAGCCCATACCTCTCATTTTATTCATGATAATATTTGTCCAGAGAGATTGTAACTTCCTGACTTCACATAGCTAGATAATAAAGCTAGCTCATTGGATTTTAAATATCATAAGTTTCTATTTCTCCATTTATTTTTTTTCATATAATATTTAATTTAAGTTATAAAAACAGGAAATATTGAACTCCATGGAGGATATTAGTGTTTAGTAGGAATTAGATTTTCTTATAAAAAGTACACAGCTATAGTTATATATCCAGCATGAAATGATTGGATTGAAGAAGAAACTGAAATGGTTCTGGAAAGGACCCAAAAATCATCAAGTGAGAATTGCTTTGCAAACAGTAGGTGCTTAGTATTTATAAATGTCTTCTAAGAGTTAGAAGTCATTAAATTTTGTTGTTTACTTTTCAACCACAGGTCCTGGATGAGGTTCCTATTAACTTTAGCCAATTTTTCTTTGAATCTGCTTTTTTTTGGGGGGGGGGAGGGGAGGAGGCTATAAAGAGTAACTGTAATAAGGAGAAAACTTGGAAGGAAAAAATCTTTAAAATAGATTATCTATATTTTATTCTATCTAAGTCAACAAATACTGTTTCAATAAGTCATAACTGAATTTTAGAACTGATGTTTAGAATAATTTGAATGAAGGAGGGATTTAAAGGATTATATTTTTAAAAAGAACTTTCTATTGTCTTTTCTTCTTAAAACTAGTGACTATTACACATTTATTTATTTTATAAAGATCTTTCATTAGTTTTGTTTGTTTGTTTGTTTGTTTTTGTTTTTTGATAGAAACTCTGATTTGATCAGTGTAGGGAATTCCTGGGACAGAATTTCCTTTACCAAGCCAGGCTAGCCCATTCTCTGCTAATTAGTCTTAAAAAATTTCCTAGATAAGTAAGGAATTAAGTGACATGCCTAGTATCATATAGCCTGAATGTGGCAGATACTGGATTTGAATACAAGTCTTCTTGACTTAGAGGCAACATTTAAAATGAACTAAGAATAGTAAATGGAAAAAAAAATGAGAAAAACTTCCTTACTTGACTAGTAAATGTCTAGACCCATTTTTTCAGTAAGTTCAGCCCTTTTTTTTGAGTTTGTATTTTCTTTACAATCTCCCTACTGGCCACCTACTTGTTCTCAAAATGAAATCATTAGGCTGTGTTTGTGACACTGAAGTCTGTTGTCATGGGAATGAGTATAATGTCACAAACAGCAAGTAGGAATAAAAATAGGCTGAGAGGCAATTCCTTGGAAGAAAATAAGTATAAGTTGGAAGTATTGATGCCTTTTGTTTCCCATTCCCAATCCATCCCAGCATTAAATGTGAAAACAAAATAAAATTAAACAAAACAACGAAATAGCACAACATTGGAGCTAACTTTAGTTTCAGTCATGGTTTTTGTGTCTCACTAATATTTCGCTGAGTTCATTTTTAGTGGGGATGGGATGGGGAGGGAGGTTCCAGGGAGAGAATATCTTTGGGAACAATCTCTTACTGAGTCTTATGGTCACAGGACATTAATTCAGCAATAATGGAGGAAATATTTTCTGTAACATAAATAAGTCTAAAAGAAATTATAAAACCGGGGAAAGATATGATATGTGGGTATTCATTTATCTGTGCATAACATTCTCCCCTCTCCCCAAAATAGAATCTCCCTTGAAGACAAAGACTATTTTATTTTTGTCTCAGGATATTAAACATTTAATAAATTTTGTTGAATGGAGTTGATCTGAATTGAGTTCAGTTGACTTGGAGCAACTTTGTCTTGCTATAATCCAGAAAACCTCCCCATTCTCTTCTGTTATTCAAAGATCTCAGGACAATGGTTTTGCAATTTTGTCTATCAATTGCTTTGGTGTCAGGGTTTGAAATTTATCTAGAATCTACATTCAAAATACATTGGAATTCTTGACTTTATGGGTAGTTTAGAATCTTTCCAGAAGTAAATAACAATTTAGCAGATGAATGAAGATAGAAGATAGGAAAGGTGAACGTTGGAAGATGTCAAAGAGAGGGATAATTGGGGAGGTAGAAGTGAAACTACTTATGGGGTTATCAGGTAGGTAACAGATTCACTCTCACAGTTTTTGAGTTGAGACTGAATCTGGTATATGTTCTTCTGGTATATGTTGTTGAGGAGATTCCATGTAAAAATAATAAATTACATGGTCACAGAGGCCCTGCTGATTCTGAGATACTGTGATTCTGTGTCTCTGTATCCACAATACTGCACATATCAAATCCAGAATCCTATTGCCTGAATAACATTTAGTGCAAAGATGTTCTTATAACACTGTCCTTCCATTGTGTTCCATTCAAAGAAAACATATAACTTGTGGTCATTTTTAGACTTTAAAACACAAGTAGCTATCCTTTTCCCATCTTATGTGAAGCAATCATAAACTTAGAAAGAAAATAAATTGCTATGATTTTGGAAATGTTTTTCTGATTATTGTGAAATGCATGTTTAATCTTCCTTCCTGCCATCCCCATTCCCAACCAGATAAGATATTCTGTCAGCTGCTTAACTCATTTATAATGGAGCTACAACTTCCTACTTAGACTTGAGATTTCAGAAAAAAATCTTTTCATTAAACTTACATATATATATATGCATAATATATATATATATATTTTGGTTAAGTGTGATTTTTCTTTCTTTTAATAGCTTTTTCTGTTCAAGTTCTAGAAATTGTATAAAACTGCAAAGCATGCATTATTTTTTCTCCCCTGTCTTTATGGCAACGATAGTTGAAATTATAATGATCTTTAGAATTCTTACAGCTTTTTGTATCACTTGCTTGAACACCCAGTAATTGCTTGCTAAAAATTATGCTGGGAAAGCAGATAGTTTTATATTGATGTCATATTGTGGCAGGAGTCCTATTTGAAGTAGCCAATATAAAGTGACTTGTATATTTATATTACATTAAAATATGGAAAGAGTAGCTGTTTTATTGGGAGAAAGCTGTGTCTCCTATTAAGTTTGGGTTTTCTTATTTTTCCACTGGGATTATATTCATGTTTTTTTTATTAAACTAAAAGGTTTGAATTTAGGAGCAGAAATTTTCAGTTGCTTCTCTTTTCCCCACTCTAGAGCATATCCCCCTTTAATAACTAATAAGTTTTCAGTGTTATAGAAGAATGAATGTGTTTTTCAGTTTCATTGAAAGGTTACCCTTTCATATTTATAACTCTATAAAAGCTAACAACAAGGAATGGATATTTGGAACTAGTTTTACCATTGGAATGAGGTCATGTTTTAGAGTTTTAGTGAGCCACACATTAAAACTTGGGATTTGTTTAAATTAGATTGGTAGAGAGCACAAAGCAGTGGAAAAAACCCTGGGCTTTGTATGAATGAAGAGACTCTGGGGGTTCAGTTCCTGAACTTTCTGCCATTACATAGCTGTGAGATGGTCAGTAAGTTCATTGTGAATTACCCCACCCTTTCATTAAAAGAGGAGGGGTGGACTAGGTGATCTAAATGGTTGTTTCCAGCTTTAAACAAATGCAATATGTTAAAAAAATAGAATTATAGAAATGAACATTTGAGGACAATGGTCCATGCCCCAAGATAACTGAGGCATGAAAGGAGATGAAAGAAAATCCTGAAGATGTAAGTTAGGAATTCATTTTTTTAGAAGGAATAGAAGAGAGATATCATAATGATATTTGAGCCAATAGAAAAGAAATTGGAGCTGCATAATTCTGTTTAGGGCACTTCAGTGAACAGTTATGTAATACTTTCTATTATACTTGGCAGTAAGGATAAACTATATAAAAATGATAAATATTAAATATTAAAATATTAAAAAGGTTATCTAGTCCAATTCTCTTTTATATGTGAGGAAACTGAGTCTGAGAGAGGATAAGTGACTAATCTGAGAGCATATGAGATAGTAAGTTTCATAGATCTAGAGTTGGGAGGGAAATCAAAATTCACCTAGTCTAATTCCCTCTTTTTACAGATGATGAAAGAGAGTACATGTGAGGTATATGGGAGATAAAATTGGAAAGATCGATCGATGGAGGACAGATTGTGGAGGACCCTTTGTGCCTGTTCAAGATTATCATTTATTTAAAGTTGTGTCAATAAATAATTTATTAAGAGTCTCCAATGGGTCAGGCATTGTTCTAAGAGCTGAGAATGCAAAGAAAAGTAAAAACAAAACAAAACAAAACAAAACAGTCCCTTCTCTTAAGAAGGTTCCAGTGTAGTAGGGGAGACAACATGCAAACAAGTATGTGCAAACAAGATATATGCAGGATAAATTGGGGATAATTTCAGGGGAAGAAACCAGCAAGAAGGGGGATTGGGAAAAGCTTCTTGTACAAGGTGGGATTTTAGATGTAACCTAAAAGAAGCCAGAGAATCTAGAAGTCAGAGATGAGGAAGGAGAGAGTTCCAGGAATGGGGGACAGTCAAATGAAAATGCATGGAATTGAGAGATAGTATATCTTGTGTGACTAATAGCAAAGAGGCCAACTTTTAGTTAGGTTTATCAGCTGATTAGGCATTTAAAAGCAATTAATTATAAAAATTTGCGTGATAAAAAGAAAGGTGAAATTCTTTTGGGAAAAGAGCCTTTTGCATTTACATAAGAAGAACTTGGTTTGGAATGATGGCGGTGGAGATGAATAAGAAGAGATGGATATGAGAAACATTGTTAAGGAAAAAGTGACAGGAGCAGGTGACTGATTTGATGTAGGGAACATGAAAGAGGAAAGAATCCAAAGATTTTGGAGTTTCTAACCTGGCAGAATGAGAATAAGGTTGCTTTTGGTAGAAACAGAGACGATAGCAGGAGGGGTTTGTTGATGGTAGATGATGATTTCAATTTGAGATAGATTTTGATGTACTGGAAGGAACAATAAGGATAAATACGGCATAATGATGCTTTCATCAAGTGTTGAGTATTCTTGGTTTGGAAACTCACTTCACTGATTCAAATGCAACCTGTGAATGACTTAATAGATAAATCTTAGGGACTTATGTACCTGTGGCACATAAAGAGTTGCCCAGGAGTCATCCAGTGAGTAAATGTCAGAGAAGAAATTTGAACTCAGGTCTTTCTGAGATTAAGCTTAACATACTATTCTCTATGAGCTGAATATAAATTTGAAAAAAATAAAAGAGGGAGCACATTTGGGTTAGATGCTTATATGTATGGTACATATTCTTTCACTGATTTCTTTTTTTTTTTTAATTCTCTTCTATAGAGCTAGGTTCTGCTCGGGACTTGATTACTAAAGACATCACCGACACTTCTATCGGAGCATATTGGACTTCTGCTCCAGGGATGGTTCGTGGTTACAGAGTTGCATGGAGATCCCTGTATGATGATATTGAGGCTGGAGAGA
Organism: Myrmecobius fasciatus; assembly: GCA_023553655.1. Classification (NCBI taxonomy): domain Eukaryota; kingdom Metazoa; phylum Chordata; class Mammalia; order Dasyuromorphia; family Myrmecobiidae; genus Myrmecobius; species Myrmecobius fasciatus. The sequence continues at coordinate 314,292 of JAJPUD010000581.1, forward strand.
AAAATGTTCCTGGAGATGCAATTCATACTGTGATAGAAAATCTACAGCCAGAGACCAAATATAAGATTTCAATATTTGCCACCTACACCAGTGGAGAAGGGAATCCTTTGAATGGAGAAGCTATAACTGAATGTAGGTGACATTTTACATTGTTAGCTTTGGATTATGATCAATAGGTATTAATAGATGTTCCAAAGTGTAAACATATATAGGTAATTCTCCATTCTACATATATTTGCTTCATATTAAAACTTAAGAGTCAGTGGTAGGAAGCATAGAAAGGATCATAGGATCATAGATTTGGAGCTATAAGGTACTTTAAAGGTCAATGGATCCAACCTTCCTTCTCATTTTGCATGTGAGGAAACTAGGACTTGTCTAAGGCAGGATTTTTAAAGTAAATTCAATTGATTCCAAGTCCAGTCCTTCATTTGCTAATCAATACTGTTTATTTCTGGTAAATTTAGTACTTGTAAGTATTGAAAGGATGAATATGAGGAAGGACCAAAGATCCAAAAAACATTCCCTTACTTGCAAGAAAGGGAATAGTAAGCTCAGAAAAATCTCTTCCCATCACTTACTTTTAGTCTAGTTAGTAGTTATATTCTTGTTAAAGTAGCTTTCTCTCCAACCTTCCTTAAATATTTCAATGCTTTTTTAAAAGTAAATATTATATACTCTATTCCAGGTTCAATGCCACATCTTCAAGTCTGTGGAAGTGTTGGGGAGGGAGGGGAAATGTTCTGAAGTTAAGGAGGTCCAACCTTTCAACATCAAAAAGTTGCTTCCTTAATCCAGTCACATGGCTCATTGTTCCCCATTTTTCTGAGATGTATTATTCTTTCTAAGGCTGAGTCAGAGAGTTCTGAGTGGGATAACAATGTTTTGAATGATTATTAAGTAATTATCAAGGACAATTAATTAGATAGACTCCAAACAATACTTGATTGATCTTGTGCTCAAGTTACTGGAATTGTTTCTAGCTTGGGATTTCTGTGTCTTCCCTCTGTAAGGTTTTAGAGGAGGGGAATTGAACAATTGTTAGTAAGAGGGCATGCATTTTTATGCTGTTTTATTAGAAAGAAAAGGTTGAATTGGTCAGTGGGCATTCTCTCAGGTCTAGAGGGGAATTGAGGTATGCAAGTGACTGACATCACTGATTTTTTCCCCCTTCCAAATTTTTTTTGTTTTCAGAGAAAAATCTCAAGGGCTGAACTAAGAATTGAGTTAGTGTAAATTAACATTCTCAGACAAAGAAATCTGGTCTTGGCTTTTGTCAAACATAACCAAATTCTCTATAGTTCTATGTAATTTAGCAGAAAATTAAATTTTTCAGAAAAATGTATTGACATGGTTGGTTTCCATGGTAAATTTAATATTGTATATGCAATGTATTGGCTGTTGTTTAAGGATATGTGTTTTGATTGGATTTTGGCAGGAGTTCAGTTGATGTAAAATTAAGTAATGTGTACCAAATTAAGATAACATGTGAATGAATATTACACATTAATTTCTTTGATCATTAAAAGCATTCCTCTATTTAAAAAAAATTAAAAATGTGGAAGTTTAAAGCTTGACAAACATCATATATGCCAAAAATCATGCACTATTATATCTCCTTGAAGATATATCTTTTATCTTCTGATAAGTTCTTATGAAAGGAAATCTTGATTAAGCATGTGCTAGTACCAAAAATATGTGGGATGCTAGAAATCTTAAATTGCTTCTACCTTCAGCAGCTGAATCTTAGTACTTTCTCAATATATACTTGTTGACATTGATTTTGTGGTTAGTGAATTTGTCTCCTCTGGACAAGGAAGAACCTGAGTAGTATAAAATTCCTTTGTTGGCTGAGGGTCAACTACTTCAGAAGTTGAAGTTAGAGAGCTAGGTGAAGGGAAAGTGAAGGGGAAAAGAGTTTAATTGTTCCACTAGCCATCTCTGAGTTTTTAAAATTTTTGGACTTTGGCTGTGAAAGATAAAACAGTTAAGAAAATATTGTTGAAAAGTTGTGATAGGTAAGGGGCAGGGTGTCTAAGTCATTTATTTTTGTAGCACAGATGAGGCTTACAAGGTACTTGACTTCAAAGGTATGAAAAGTTTCATACTGACTTCTCTGCTTTTAGTAGGGAACATTTTGTTGAGTGATTTCAGTATAGCTTTCAATGAAACAATCCTGAAAACATAGTAAGGTGCAGGAATATGGTGGGATTCTTTTATGATTCTGAATTGGAATTGTGCCCAAGATGTCAATAGATAGAGAACTAATATGTGTGTGTATTTATGTATATATGTGTAATATGTGTATGTACACATACGTTTGCATATGTATGGTTTGGATGTGGATGCATATGTGTGTTTTTCTAGTTTAGTGATATTATAACCTGGAGGCATCTCCTGGAGAAGAGAAGTCAGTAACATAAGGTGGAAGGGAGGGGAAAAGAGAGGGTACTACAGCAATTCATAGCACAACTTGTTTATATTACTTTTGTGGTGTGTGTGTGTGTGTGTGGGGTTGGGGTGAGCCAACCTTGTTGACTTTCCAAAAGCCTGAAGATCAGTTATTAATTATTAGCATGAGATGTATAGAAATTTGCAAAAAGTTTCCTTCTTTTATTTTTTGTAGTTGTTATAAAGAAAGGGTATAACTAAGAAGCCTGCAAGGTTTCACAGTATGAAGCATGAAATTCAAAAGTCTGGTTTAAACATATTTAGATTTTTAAATATTTGCACAGCCTGGGAATCTTAGCACTAGTGTCAGGGGAGTGGTAACAGATTTTTGGAGCACTGATTGCTGTTCATGACAGCACCCAAGGATTTTTTTGTGTTATCATATTACATTCTTTTGAATTCTAAAGATTAGTGAAATTAAACTGGACATCTTGTGCAGGAGGAAGAGATTTGATATTCTGAAGAGATTTGATTTTTTTTTGTATTGAACTAAAAATTAGTTCTGTGAATGTAATGGCAAGAGTTCTTGGTATTTCAGCACTTGTGTATAAGAATGAGTCGTTATGACAATGTGCTAAATTTGAAATTAGGATACCTGGAATCAAATTCCTTCCTATGCCTATTACTTGGGTTAACTTTAGTGATTCACATAAATGGGATTTATTGCCTTTTTGTAAAATGAAGGGGTTTTGCTATTGGGCTTTTAGATACCTTTCAAAGTCTAAATCTGGGATTTTTAACCCTGGGTTCATAGATTTCCAAGGGATCATTTATAGATTTCAGGGGATCTTTGAACTAATGTGAAAAAAAAATCTTTATTTTTTATTATCCTTTATCTGAAATCTGACATTTCCTGGCATTATGAATTAAAACAACATTTTTGTTGTTTTAGCAACAACCACAACAAACCCTCAGCATTCTTCTGAGAAATCTGTAGATTTCGTCAGACTGTCAAAGTGCTCGAAGAATTAAAAAAGGTTAAGAACTCTTGCTCAAAGTATATGATCTATGATTAAGCCTTTCCTAGTACAGACCCAGACACACTGTATTTTTACCCACATTTATGGTAGTTGATAATACTCAGACTCCTGAACCAGTGGTCACCTCAATAAATGTTGGTATCAACTTTTTTCAAGAGCCCAAGCAAGCCATTATACATTTTTTTTAATGGGAAAACTTTCAGTTTCTTTTTACTAAAACTAGTTCATCTTCCTCTAATAATTTATAATAATAGAAAATTGTGATTTGGGTTATTCTGAATACATTTTAGATGAACACATCTTAGATTCGTTTCATATATATATATATGTGTATATATATATACATACTCTTTATTTTTATTTATTTATTTTTGCTGAGGCAATTAGGGTTAAGTGACTTGCCCAGCCGTCACACAGCTAGAAAGTATCAAGTGTCTGAGACCAGATTTGAACTCAGGTCCTCCTGACTTCAGGATATTTTTTTATTTACTTCTCTTCTCTTCATACACATCATTACTGGACATAGTAAGGGTTTATCCTTACTGAATATACATGTTTAAGATTTTATAGTTATTTTTAAAAGGTTAATATTTGGTGGCATATTTTTTAGTTATTTGGCCCTCCATAATCCCTTAATACAAAGGCTTTTAACTCAAGATCTGTGAACTTGTTTAAAAAATATTTTGATAACAGTATATCACTATAGTAGTTAATTTTATAATTCTATACATTTCATGCATTTTGCAAAGTTGTCCATGAAAACTTCCCTTCCCTTCCTTTCTCCTTCCCTTTCTCCTTCCCCTTTCCCTTTCCCTTTCCTTTTCCCTCCTCCTTCCTCTTCTTCTTCACCTTCCCCTTTTTCTTTTCCTTCTTCCCCTTCCCCTTTCTTCCCTTCCTTTCCCTTCCCTTATCTTCTCCACCTTTCTTTCCTTTTCTCCTCCTACCCCCTTCCTTCTCCTTTTTCTTTCCCTACTCTTCTCTTCCTTTCCTTACTCTTCCTTCCTTCCCTTTTCCCTCCTTATTTCCCATACTTCTTCTCTCTCAAATAGTGAGAGCAAATTCTCAATATTTTCCCTAAGAGTTTATAGTCTATTCCTACATAAAATGATTCTAAGCTTTTGAAGTATCTAATCCCTGAATAAATAAAATAAAATGCTAACAGTATTGGCTGAATATAAACATCATACTGGCATAGTAAAGAACAGAAGTTATTTTATCTTAGATGTTTAATTAACCTTTCATTAAACAAAAATCACTTACATATCACAGAAAGGTTATTTTTGTCAGTGATGTTTATTTTACCTTGAGTAAACACTTTCCATATGAAGGATCCTTACAGACTTGATTTTTACAAATCTAATTTTAAAACTGAGACATTTTATAATGACTTATCTCTTTATATCCCTCTTTGCATTTTCTTGGGGGAGAACTCGAGAAATTTCATTAATAACTTTCATTCAGGCTGAAGTCATTTTATTGTACTCCTTGCAATGGCCCCTGTCAAAATTCCCTTGCAAAGCAAACAGCTGCAAAATTCCTCAAACCATTTGCTTTTTAAGGAAATTCTTTACAGATGGGAGTAGGATAAAATTTCTAAAAGCTTGTCCTATGAAAAGGATGTTTTCTTTTCTAAATTTCCTAACACTCAACTAGGAAATCCCTCAGATCTAATGTTCTAGTTTTCAGGGGATAGGCAAGAAAGGTCTCTTAGGATCCTTTATTATTCTCACTGAACAGTAGATTACAACTCTAAACTATGAGACACCATGATCCTTGATATTTTTATATAGAATTTCAAGATTTGGAAAACATTCTATAAAGATTGTCTCCTTAAATATCAGGAAACAGACCATTACTCTTTGCTTAAATCATATTTTATTACTTTATGATATGATCTATTTGTTATTGACATATATTTTAATCTGGCTTTGTATCCCACAGTATCTCAAAATGCCAGGACTCTGAGGATTGATGATGAGACTGAAACAACAATGAGAGTCACATGGCAACCAGCACCTGGAAAAGTTGTGAACTATCGTGTTGTGTATCGGCCTCGTGGAGGAGGAAGACAGATGGTGGCCAAGGTGCCACCCACAGTCACATCAACTGTGTTGAAACGACTTCAACCTCAAACCACATATGATATTACAGTGCTTCCAATTTACAAGACAGGAGAAGGAAAGCACAGGCAAGGATCAGGAACCACATGTATGTATAATTTTAAAGGTGCTTTTTATCTCTTAGAAACCTAGAAAATTAGGGGTTTCTAGGATCTAAGAGACCTATTAGTTTAACCCATACCTAAATAAAAATCTCGTCTACAGTGTAGATCTACAATCAACACCTACATGAACTAGCCATGTTCCAGGGCCCATTCTATTTTTGGATAACTGTTAAGGGATTTTCCCTTATATTAGTTCTAAGTCTGTTTTTGTTTTTGTTTTTCTTTCTTTCTTTTTTTTTTCTTTTTGCAATTCCCATTAGATTGTGGGCTCTGAATTCTGAAGTCAAGAACAAATTTGTTTTCTTTATATGATAGTCTTTTAAATACTTAAGAGGCTATTAATGTACCCACCCATCCACCCTATTTCTCCTCCAAAAAGTTTTCTTTCTTCCAGAGTAAATACTGTCAGTTGCTTCAAATCATCCTCCACAGAATAATCCATGTTCTCTTCAGCATGCTATTTGTCTCCTCTATGTCTTTCCCAAATGGTCATACACAGTTTGACCAGGAGATATAATGTGACTATTATAACGTAGGCACTCTACCTCTTATAAAATAGTCCAAGATTTCATTATCTATTTTGAGTGTTGTGTTCCATTGTTGCCTCATATTGAATTTATGGTTTATTGAAACTGATGAGGGAAAAGAATGGAATTTAACTTGGTATATGAGCATTTATAAGAAATGTTGACTCTGATTCTCTTATCTCTTATCCTAACTCTTTGATTTTTCCTTTTCCTCCTTTGGTGGTTATTTTTTCTTTTCTTTTCTTTTTTTTTTTTTTTTGCTGAGGCAATTGAGGTTAAGTGACTTGCCCAGGGTCACACAGCTAGGAAGTGTTAAGTGTCTGAGATCAGATTTGAACTCAGATCTTCCTGACTTCTGGGCTGGTGCTCTATACACTGCACCACCTAGCTGCCCCTGGTGGTTATTTTTCTTCTTGTCCCCTAAGAGTAAGCATCCTCTTTGCCTTTCTTCTACATTCTTTCCCACAGTGATTTTATGTTATTCCTTGACCTGTTATTTCTTCTTTGCAGATTACATTCAAATGTCTACCTCCAATTTCAGCTGTTCTTCTGAACCCCAGTCCTAAATGCCTAACTACTTATTAAATATCTATTCCTAGATGTCTTCCTGACATCTTGAATCCAATATGTCTAAAGTTGAGCTTATCATCTTCCCTTCAAAATCCTCCCCCCCGCTGTGTGACCATAAACGAATCATAAGCTTTCTTGATCTCATTTCCACATGTTTTGAATGAGGCTTCTAAGGTCCTTTCCAGTTCTAAATATAAGATCTTGAAAAACAATTTAAGTGGTTATCCATTTTTTTATGGATGAAACACAGTTCAGATTTCTTGATCTCACATTCAAAACCTTCCATAATCTGCCTTCAGCATATCTTTCCAGTCTCATTTCAATAGTGCCTTGAATGAACTTCCACATTTTTGCCCTGTTCTAAGCTTTTTCTTCCTTCAAAGACTAGTATAAATGCCACCTATTTTGTGAAGCCTTTTGGTCATTCTTACTTAGAAACCTAGAAATGACCTATCTTCTTTAGAATCTTTTATCCCTTCTGTGGTGCTTCTATGCATTTATTCTATTCCAATTTATAATTCTTTTCTATTCCAACATAGAATTATTGATTTGACTATCTTATCTAGCAATTTGTTGCTAGGTTGTTCTTGAAAGCTGGGACTATTTTATATTTTGTCTTTGTATCCCTAATTCTGGGCACAGTGCCTAGAACATAGTAGACATTTAGTAAATGCTTATTAAATTGAATTCAATGTCAATCGCAATGAAAGGAAGGAGACTGAGTTCTTTGAAGGCAAGGACTTTTTCATTTGTGTTTTTGCATCCCTAGCACTGAGCATAGTAACTGACCCATAGCTTAATAGATGCTTGTTGATTGATTTTTTCATCTTCTGTCTCCATGTCAGCATGGCATAGTGGATAAAGAACTGACTTCTCATACCAAATCTGGATCCAAATCCTAACTGTGTGATCTTGGGCAAGTCACTTAATCTCTGCATATTCTAGGCAGCTGTCTGCCTATATAAAGGATGAGCTAGCTGACTTGCTTTGGTAGAGAGAATTTCTTACCTTGGGAGTTTCCTATACCAATGAAATCCCAGATCCATTTCCTGTCCCTACTTCTTAACATAAGGCATCTGCCCATAGTAGGGACATAATGCATATTTATTGAATACAGCTGAGTTGAGTTCAGTTTTGGTGTTGATCAAGGTTTAATATCCATTAAAAATTTGTATTTCAGATAATAATTATTCTTTTTTTTCTCTTTGCAGTATCCAAATTCAAATCACCCAGGAACCTCAAAACATCTGACTCAACCATGTCAAGCTTTCGAGTCACTTGGGAGCCAGCCCCAGGAGAAGTAAAAGGCTACAAAGTCACTTTCCATCCTACAGGAGATGATCAGAGGCTTGGGGAATTAGTTGTTGGTCCCTATGACAATACTGTTGTTTTGGAGGAACTTAGGTATGAAATAATTTTATTCTTTTTTGTTGTTGCTATTTCAAACAACTTATTGAAATCAGTGAGATTTAAATTGGAAAACATGCTTGGTTTTCACCTTATTCTCTGGGGAAGAGGTTTATAAGAGCTGCTAGATAATGGAGATGAAAGCTACTTTCCCGAGGCATAGTGTGGCTTTAGTTTTGGTTGCTGTGAACAACTCATACAAGTAGCTTTGGAAATTATCAAGCACAAGAGGCTTTCTGTAATTCTTTGTCACATTTTTACAACTTAGAAGGAGTGGCTTCTTTCATCGGCAATAACCATGCTTCTGATCTGAAGCATTTTGCCAATAGTAGTCCCTACTCAGGGTATTGCCATCATGTGATAGAAAACCTTCCACAAATGTGGTGATTACTATTTCCTCTGAAAATGCCCAAATGACTCATTCTGAAATCCCAAGTGTGAGTCTTCTTCCAATTTGAGACATGAGAGAAGGCAAAACTGTGTTTTGAGCCAGTGGGGTAGACTAGGGGAAGGGTGGGTTGATTAAAAACTTTGCTCCAGGCTCTGCAATGGAAAACAAGGAAGTTTAAGAATGAATGGAGGGTGACCATTTATTATAATAAGAATAATAAGCTACTGTGCTCTTGATGACTTTATACTTGATCTGCTACTAGCCCATCTTACTTCTGGTGTAGGAAAGAAAAGTTGGTCTTTGAGACAGGAAGACTTGGGTTCCAGCCTTGCCTCTGACTCTGACCATAGACAAATTGTTTAATCTCTTAGTGCCCCTAAGGAGTTCATTAGTTTTCTTAGTTTTCTAAGTTTCAGATTTGCTGCAGATCAGCACTGAGAGAGAGAGAGAGAGATTCCACACTTGGAATTCCCTTCATCAAGGAACTCATAGATATGCTCTAAAACTACAACAAACAATATAGTTTATCTTAGCATTCAGTGCTCATTTGTTTATTTAAGAATTCTTGTTTAGAAGTTTCTTCATTTGTATAATAATATGAAAATTGTTATTTTAATAATAATTCAAAAAATCTTCATAAAGCAAGAAAGTTATTCTTCTTGTCTTAAAGCATATTATTTAATAAAAGTTATCAAGCTGTGAGCTCATTATTTTGCTGAGGCAATTGGGGTTAAGTGGCTTGCCCAGAGTCACAGAGGAAGTGTTAAGTGTCTGAAATTAGATTTGAACTCCCATCCTCCTGATTTCAGGGCTGGTGCTCTCTCTACTGTACCACCTAGTTGCCCAATTCTTCTGCTATTATGCTCAGTCTAAAAGCCAATGCTTCTCAGAGATTCTGTGCAGCTTTACTACTTGTAGCTAACCCAAGAGGGAAGCAGAGAAGGAATTTGTGAGTGTGTGACTATTTCTGATGTTTTTTGAAGCATGATTTTTGATCGCCTTCTACCTGCTTACACCTGAATTTTCAGGTCATTGCTCAGGGCAGCAATGCTAGATGGTATCTGGCAATTTCCCATTGTTCTATAAGGCAAATACTTGAATGCAACAGTGAATTTTCATCCTTATTTCTATATTTTCACATGCTCCCAACGTCATAGGGGAAGATCTCAATGACTCAATAAAATGGAAAAGAAAGAATAAAATTCTTCATTTGGATAGTTAAAGCAACTCCTTTTTAGCTAACCTATATATCTCCAATTTTTAATATTGCAGGGCAGGCACAACCTATAAAGTAAATGTTTTTGGAATGTTTGATGGAGGAGAAAGTTCACCACTAATTGGACAGGAAATGACAACTCTTTCAGATACAACTGTCATGCCATTTTTATCTTCAGGTAAGCAGCTTGTGAGAATTTAAGTTAATTTGGATGTTTTAAATTTAGGGAGTTTGTCTAATTGTTTTATGGAAAAATTTCTAAAATAACATTTAAAACTAAATGTTGACATTTTCAACTAAAAGTTTAAAGAACTACAGGTTTATTTATGTACTTTATAAATGTATAACTATGTATTTGTACCAGTCCAGATGACTAGTCCTTTTGAAAAATGAGATGACATTAAATGCTTTGAAATTCTTTAAATGTTATATAAATACTACTATTATTATGTAGGTAGAATAATTGGAAAACTCCAATGTACCAAATACATGTTAGTTATTTCTTTTTTTATTATCAGAAGTCTAATTGGGCATTCACGCTATTGAAACCAAAATTACTTTTTGTCTCTGAAACCTTCATAATTATTGTTATTATTTTTACCATGTAGTACTCCACTACAAATACATAACTATCCAGTGTGATATTTTTTATTAAATTAATATAGCTAATGCAAATGTATCATTTTTGTGCTCCCTCTCTCCCTTCCCATTTCTAAAATATGCTTTTGTTAAAGATGCATGGAAATTGTCAGCATATGAGGTTTAATTTTACAAGATAGTAGTAGCTGCCAGAATTTATTTAATAGTTGAGACAGGAAAAAAATGAATGCATTTTAAATGTAGGCTTTCAGAACATCAAATCTTAGGATCTGGAGAGATTTACTTGATGTGTTTGTCACCCTGAATCAGAGTCATTAGCAAGATTGGACTAGTTAAGAAGATGAGAAATGAGAATCTTGTAGGCTACATAGATGTGCAGAAATATTTGTTTTTTTGTGTGTGGCCATTATTACATTCATTCCATTGGTATTATACATGAAGCAATGAAACATTAGTGAATAGAGGATAGTTCTTGAAAAGAAGAAACTGGATTCAAATCCTTCTACTTGACTTGTACTGGCTTTCTGACATTTAACCTTTTAGTGCTCCTGGTAAGATTGTAATTTAAAGATGAGATGCCATTCTATATCATTGGAGGGAGTTTTTACACTGAACACTACCCATTCCATTGACATCATAGGACTAGTCTTCTTTTTCCTCCTCCCCTATCACCCAAAGCATATATAAAACCAATTTTAATTGCTTTAAAACAAAATTACATTTAAACAATTTCCCTCCCCTTTGTGGTATGTTGAAAAAGATTGGATTTGTATTTTCTATGTTTAAGAGGATCATGATTTTTAACCAACAGATACTTGAAATAATTAATTACAATCCTTTAGTACTGGTTTGCTTAGATAGAACCTTAATGGATTCACAATATTTTTTAAACATGATGAATATGATGTTTTTTCTAAATATAATTTCTTCCATATAAAGATTAGATATTATCAGGGCAAGAAGCCAGAAAATAAACAATTGGTAACACAATTTCTAGAACATCAGAGAGCAGTTTTTAGATGACTAATATTAAATTTAATTAAGGAATTAAGTTTGTTTTATAGAAATGTTCTATTATTTAAATTATGATATTAACCAAATCATATTTTTGTTCCCTAGCTTGTGAACTGAGGAGATCTGAAATGATTCTCTTTCCATAGCATTCCAGCCTTGCATAAATGTTTGTGCTTGTGTTTCTACATCTCCTCACTTGTGTATTTGTTTGCATCCCTCCCAAACTATGTTCCTTCTTTCTCATTTTTTTAAATGTGCACATTCCTCTACCATCTGTATTTATCTAATTGCATTACAAAGTAAAGAACAGTGTTTACAAACTGGTAACTATGAAATGTTTGCATGGTAAATAAGATGAAATATTGCTATATGACATTAATTGGGCATTTCTAGTTGAATGGGTTTGCACTTAAAGTAATCTTATATTTGATGTTAATCATGACCTCTCAGATTTGGTGTAACAAATTTTTTTTTTAAAGTTTTTGGTCTACAGAAGTAATTTCTAGCCCATGCATTTTCATCTGCCCATTCCGTACTCTTTAACAGTTTTGTGATAATATGACTGCAACCAATATTTAGATGTTATTCCAGAGAAATATAATTTTAAAACTTTAGGTTATATTTGAATTTTTACTAAGTTTCTAATTCCTGATAGTGAAATACTTTTAAAAATAAGACTAATTTTTTTCAGACTTGCAAGCCCATTCTTATTTATCTTGCTAATTTGATAAACCAAACACTAAAAGACTAATTCCTGTGTCTGAGACTAAAGTGAGGAACCACAATTAAAAAAAAAAAAAGAAAGGAAATATTCTTAATTGACAGTGGAAGCTACAAGGACTTAAAAGAGTCGTTGAATGAATCACCAATTCTTATCAATACGACTTGAGATTCACAAATGGGATGGTGATGTGTGTTTCATGGGTATATTTTCAGTAATGTCTTAATATCTGCTAATGCCATAATGGTTAAAGTAGGGAGACCATAGAACAAACAAGCGTTAGCAGAGGGAGGAGAAATAGGAATAAAGGAAAACTAAACACCACTTAATGTCTTTCATATTCATGTGTGCCTTTTGATTATTGCTGTATCAGGCATGGAGTGTTTCACCAGAGCAGAAGCTGACATCGTGCTACTGGTAGATGGTTCTTGGAGTATTGGTCGGGCTAATTTTAAAACTGTCAGGAGTTTCATTTCACGTATTGTTGAAGTCTTTGAGATCGGCCCCAAAAGAGTACAAATTGGTAGGCTCTGCTAATATTAAAGAGTTTTAAACATTTGTTTTTATGCTCTTTTCAATAAACTAATTATAATTCCATTATTTAAGCTCTTGCTCAGTATAGTGGGGATCCCAGAACAGAATGGCATCTAAATGCTCATAAAGACAGGAAAAGCCTATTGGAGGCAGTGGCCAACCTACCATACAAGGGAGGCAATACATTGACAGGTAAATTCTGACTTTTTGTTATTCTTTAAGCCTTTTTAAAAATATATTTATGTAATAATTATATATATCTTTTTTAAATTATGTCAGGGATGGCTTTGAATTTTATTTGGCAAAACAACTTTAGGCCACAGGCTGGCATGAGACCTAGAGCTCGCAAAATTGGTGTTCTCATCACTGATGGAAAATCACAGGATGATGTAGAAGCGCCTTCAAAGAGACTAAAGGATGGAGGAGTGGAACTTTTTGCTATTGGTGAGTACCACAAAGAATGGTAGCAATGCTTTTAAGATTTCAAGGATCTATGATTTTGTGAGCATGGCTAATCCATCCACTGATACAATGAAGCCCTTTTATATCTGACCAGATGATCTTTGCAGGTCACTGTAGCCAAAAAACATTCATAACTTGGTGAAAATTTTCTGATGAGGAACTTCTCTGAACTTCTGGCCCATTTTGGGCTGTATTTGTTGTCTTTACAACTTAGTGGGATTTGAAAGAATCTGTGTTTTATTGGTATAACCTTTGTGCAACATTGAAATACTGGGGGAAAGGAGAAAAGGCAGGAGGAATAAAACCAGTCATATGTAGTGCTTGCAATGTGCCAGGCATTGTACTAAATACTTTATAAGCATTATTTCATTTGATCCTCATAACATGCTATTATCCCCATTTTACAGTTGAGGAAACTGAGGCAAAAAGAAGATAAGTGACTTCCCAAGGACCACAAAGATAGTAAATGTCTGAGGCCATATTCAGTCATCCTGAATCTATGCCCAATTCACTGTCACAAACCTGCCTCTACTTTTTGGAGTAGACCGTTATAAAAGAAATGATGTAAATGGAAATACAAATGTCTTTTGTATTTAAAACACCCAGACACACACATAACAGTTTGCCAGTATTTAGCATATATTAGTCTCCCAGATAGAATGGAAGCCCCTTGATTGACATTCTATTATTTTATTTTTGGTTTTATAGTTGTACTTTGGTTTTTTACTTTTATCTTCAGTGTTTATCTTACTGAGTTCCTGACATTCAGCAAGTGCTTAATAAATGCTGGTTGATTGGTCTCCATAAAAGAGGAGACATGATTTATACACACACACACACACACACACACATAATTTATATACACAATCAACTTTGTCCATTAACCAATTTGGACTTTTCAATTTGTCCAATTTACCTTCTGATGAAAGAGAAAAATTTTTAGATTGTTAAAAAGGACAATAGTACTATAAATATTAGGCATTTACTGTTATCAAAAATTTAGAAAATATCCTGTTAAGATTTCCTTCCTCATTTCTTCTTTCCCTCCTCCTCCCAATTCCAGTTATCAAATTACACTTCATTTCTGGAAAGGGCAAAATCTCAAGTCAATTAGTTTCCTCATGACTTAGTTTAAAATCTCTGTGACTATCTATTTATCTTTGGCCCTTAACCCTCTCCCCCTCCCCATAAGTGCAATCTTTCCCATTAAAAAGTAAGCTCTTTGAGGGCAGGGACTATTTTACTTTTTGTAATTGTAACTACAGTGCTTAGCACAGTTCCTCGTGTATAGGAAACACTAAATGCTTTTTAATTCATTAATTTTTTCATTATTTATTCATTCATTTTATTCATTCATTTAATGACTTTAGTTATTGATTTACCTAGCTAAGACATTACTTTTTGTTTTTAGAAGCACTTAACTTTTAGGATGCCTTCCTTCTTTTCAAGTTCCTTTGATATTTTATTGTGATTCATAGTATTATAATTATTAGATTTTCTTTTTTAAAGAAAATTACATACACATATATTTGTGTTATCATACAAAACTGGAACATTGCTTATAATATGTTTTGTTAATTTATATGTTAAACTTTATTAAACATTTTTACTGATCAGTGTTGCTGATTTGTATTTTTTTAAATAAAGGTATTAAAAATGCAGATGAAACTGAATTAAAGATGATTGCAACTGACCCAGATGATACTCATGCATACAATGTGGCTGACTTTGACTCACTTTCTAGGATTGTGGATGATCTCACTATTAACTTATGCAATAGTGTCAAAGGTCCAGGTATGCTATTATTATAACTACCACTTTATTCTTCATTAATCAACTTTCAATGTTCCTTTTTTGACTTAACTTAATGTAATTTTAATTAAAATTTATTCCCATGCCTATGCTTCCTCAAAATTTCTTTGGATTTCTTTAATGTCTAATGAGCTATTCTTTTTCTTTCAAAGTACTTGTTCACTGGCAATTTCCATTTTGAAGAGATAATTTTTTTTGCTTCAGTTTTTCAGCTTAGGCATTCTCAGTATACTTTACCCTTTACTCTTTAATTTGCTCAGGACGCATAAATCTCTTTCCTGGATTAGAGCTTGAAGAATGTGTCACACTAGTTATTACATAGACATAGATAAGTAGCCAAATATTTTTAACTTTCCTCTCATCCTACCTCCATCCCTGTACCCAATAAGCTGCCCTCCATAACTGAATAATGTCGATAAATATTTCAATACTTTAGAAATATGCAACTTCACTGACAATGGTATTCCCTCCAGCATTCTAGATCTTGACCATTTTATAACTTACTCAATCACCTTGGAGAGTTTCCATGGGCTAAAAATTTATGACCCCATATCTAATGTGATAATAAGGTTCTGTGAATTTATCTAGGCTGGCCTTTGGACAATATAAAATAGCAAATTCTCAGTTCTATACCTGTAGTTTTTCTTTGAAGAACCTGGGAAGAGCTTGTGCCTTTCTGGTCTAGCCTTTGAGAATGAGAACTAATATTCTGAGGCATCAAGATAGGACTTTAGTGGAGTCAGTTAATAAAAGGATTAAAATCATGATTATTTTGGGTCTTGGAATAATTCCTTTTTGGATTATTATAGAAAACTGTAAGGATTATCCTTTATATGCTTATACTAATCATGTGGAAATTGGAATAAGAGGCCAACAAGGACACCAGTGAACATGATTCAGCTACTTTGGGTTTTAGGAATATATTTTTCTTTTTGAGTTTCTGACCAATCCTTTAAAGACTTTCTTTTGGGATTTAGCCAACTGATTATACTTTTCTCTGGAGAAATAGGCCACTTATATAGTTAACATTTGCAAGTTTTTGGTTCTCAACATTAGTTTAGAAATTTGTAGTTTTATTCCACTAAGAGAGAACTTAGAATAGATGAAAGCATCTTTAATCTATTTTCTTTTCTGTTTTATCAACCATAAAATCATTGCATTTAGGCCAGTTTCCCAGACCATAATGCTTGATAATTTTGTAAACTTGATTATAACCCAAGTATAATAAAGGTTAAAGGACTAAAAATGGACATTTTTTTCTTTTATCAAGTTTTGGCTTGCAAAGAACTCAAAAGATAATGGTTGCATTATATTTTGAACTTACTAGATTAATTTCTTTATTTTCATGCTTTAATTTAGATGTTTTTTCATCTTTGCCATATTCTTTCCCCCCCACTGAATAATATTTTATTTTTTCCAACTACATGGTAAAGATAGTTTTCAACATTTACTTTTATAAGATTTTAAGTTCCAAATTCCTCCTCTCAGCCTTCTTTCTCTCTCCCCCAAATGGCATGCAATTTGACATAGGTTATACATGACAATAATATTAAATATATTTACAAATTAGTCATGTGGTATAAGAAGAATCAGAACAAAAGGGAAAAATGAGAAAAAAAGTGAAAATTATTTGCTTCAATTTGCATTCAGATTCCACAGTTCTTTCTCTGATTGTGGACAGCATTTTCCATCATGAGTCTTTTGGAATTGTCTTAGATCATTATATTGCTGAAAAGAGCTAAGTCTGGAAAAGTTGATCATTGCATAGTGTTGTTGTTACTGTGTACAGTGTTCTCCTGGTTCTGCTTACTTTAAACCTGCCTGTTCACCATTTCTTATAGCACAATTGTATTCCATTACATTCATATACCACAACTTGTTCAGCCATTCCCAAATTCATGGACATTCCCTTAATTTCCAATTCTTTGCCATCATGAAAAAAAAAACATTTTTGTACATGTGGATCCTTTTTTAACACTGCCATTTTAATTGCATTTTGATAAAAAGTATTTCATGTTACAGAAAAGAATTGCTCCCAATTCTATGTCACTTCTGTCATTTAGATATCATAAAGTATCGCTTTAAAGCAACAGCCTAGAGTCACCCTGCTATTCTGTGGCATAAAAATATTAATTGTTACAAACTTACAGAGGCATATCCAGAGGATTTTACTTAGAAAAATTAAAATTAAATTAAGAAACACTTTTAAAAATTCCAAATTCCATGGAATAAAAGAATGCTTTTTAGAAAAACTGTCCCTAGATGAATCATCATAGTTTTATTTTCATAAAGGCTAACTTAATATATAAAAATGTTATTTAGAATTCTTCTGATAATAAAAGTTTATACTCAAATAATACTTAGGATTGAAATGCTTTGTATTACTTATCTTATTTGATGCTTACAACTATGTGAGATGTGTGTAGTGTGATTTTTTTTATAGATAATATATAGAAGAGAAAACTCAGGGCCAGAGAGATTAAGGGACTTACTAAGGTTTGACAGTTAATTAATGGTAGTTAAGGATGTGAATTTAGGTCTTCTGAATCTGAGCCTGGTGCTTTTCCCATTCTGTCACATTGCCTGGTAAATATTAGGATTTTTCATTCTAATTTTAATCTTTTTCATATTGATTAATTTATGAACTTTTTGTATGTTTTATTTCCCTTGCATAGGGGACTTGGAAGCACCTTCCAATCTAGTTATATCTGAGAGAACCCATCGTTCCTTTAGAGTGAGCTGGACACCCCCATCAGACAGTGTAGACAGATACAAGGTGGAATACTATCCAGTTTCTGGAGGGAAACGCCAAGAAGTGAGTAAATAATAACTCATTCCCCCTCGCCATCCCTTCCTGTTTTCACAAGTTCTCCAATATAGGTTTTATGTAGAATGTCAAATGAAGAGTCAGCATTCATTATGGGAGGCTAAGACCAAGTTTCATGTTTGCTTCTGTTACAGCACATAGTATGCCTGTGCTGCATGAGTCTGTCTAATTATATTTTTACTCTTGATTGTCATTAAAGTTGAAAAAATATTTGCTAAGATTCTTGTGGTCCTTAAATACTATGAGTGGTAATGGGATGACATTGTTACCTTCTGAATAGATGGCATATTCATTCTTGCCATTACTCTCTGCTTCCTTGCTGACCTAATATTTTTAGAAACAACAAAAATTCTTCAAAATAAATTCCAAGCCTATATAGCAGGGGTGATTAGGAGAACTCTAGCTCAATTTAATGAATCTCTCCTGTCCATTTCCCTTGCTGGTTTTCAGTCTGAAATTCTAGGAGAAATGAAGAAATGGGAATGTATCATTTGTGACTTTCATCATTGTTTATTTTACCTTTTCTACCTAGTTTTATGTGAGTCGCCTGGAAACTAGTACAGTGCTTAAGGATTTAAAGCCTGAAACAGAGTATGTAGTTAATGTGTATTCCGTAGTAGAAGATGAAAATAGTGAACCCCTGAAGGGCACTGAAACAACCTGTAAGTATTCATATTATTTGTCCACTTGGTGCTATATCTACTTATTGGTCTCTCTAGAATAATCTTTGCTGTTTTTTTTTTTTTTTTTTGTCTTTTTCCTCCCATTGTGCCTGCCACATCCCCCTCCAGGGTCTTGGTGGTTCCAGCTTTCACACAATAGCAAGATTTTATATTCTTTAATTCCATCATCAAATTCCTCTCTCCAGAGAGTTATTTCATCAGGTCCAGAAAGCTTTTAGGCAGGGCTACACAAGATCATATATAGTGAGGGTGGTACAGAGATAGGAGTAAAATCTAGATCTCTATTTTTAGTTCTTTTTTCTTTTTTGCAACACTATGCTGTTACTACTGACATAATTTCCCACACAGGTTCATACTCTTTTAAATTTAATTTTTCTCCTATTACATGTAAAAACAATTTTTAATATTTGTTTTTTAAAATTTTTGAGTTCTAAATTATCTCCCTCCCTTCTTTCTCTTCCCCACTCATTGAGAAGGTAATGTGCCATCAGGCAAAACATATTTGCATGTTAATCATATTATAAAAAAAATACAGACAAAATAACTCCGAGAAAAAAAAGAAAGTAAAGAAAAAGTATGCTTCAATCTGTATTCAGACTTGATTAGTTTTTTCTTTGGAGATGGATAGCATTTTTCATCATAAATCCTTCAGAATTGTCTTGTATCACTGATTTGCTTATAATAGCTAAGTCTTTCACAATTGATTATCATGCAGTATTGCTGCTACTGTATATAATGATTTATTGGTTCTGTTCATTTTACATTGCATCAATTTATATCAGTCTTCCCAAGTTTTTCCAAGATTATTCTGCTCATCATTTCTTATAGCACAGTAGTATTCTATCATATACAACCCTAGTTATTCAGAATTCCCTAATTAATGAACATCTCTAAATTTCAGGTTCATACTTTTAATACAGATTTTAAATAGTCTACAAAACATAGCTCATATATATATATGCATACACACATACATGTACACATATACATGAATATATATACTTAAACATATATGCATACGCACATATATTAAATAGATTAAGAAACATAAGTTAATATAAGACTAGAATGAATGAAAGCATCTTATTTGATGAATGATTTTATGTTTTGGTAGTGCCAGTCCCTGTCGTTTCCCTGAATATTTTTGATGTTGGATCAACTAACATGAGGGTGCAATGGCAGTCAGTTGGTGGAGCTACTGGTTATTTGTTGTCCTATGTACCTGTCAATGCCACAGTGCCCATGATTGCCAAAGAGGTAGGGGATGTTTGTTTTCTTGATAAGTTAAAAAATATTGCAATTTAAAATATATAATCCTTTGAATTTGTTGTCCATAGCATAGTTTAAAACTATTGAATGCATTGTGAAACAGCCTTTTAAATTAAATTGATAAACTCAATGACATGAATGAAGATGCTGTGAGTTTCAGAGTTAAATTACCAGTTTTTGTTTGGACACTTTCTTCTTTTTAACTTTGTTCTTGAACTTCAGATTACATTCTATTTTTATATCCATATGCTTATAATATATACATGTGTCCATTTCTCTATGTACATCAGTATCTGTATCTATTTATCTATATCTGTATTTATATTTATTTCTGTGTCTATATAGATGCGTGTTGGACCATCAGTGACAGATATGCAGCTTGTTGACCTCATCCCCAATACTGAATATACTGTAACTGTCCAGGCAGCATTGTATGATCTCACCAGTGATCCAGTCACTGCCCGGGAAGTAACTTGTAGGTGTTTACTCCCCTCCTTCCCCATCTTCTTCCTGATAATCATTATTTAAAAATTTCCATGATGTTTAAAGTTTCAGGTTTTGTTTGATGATTCTGTTCTGTACACATTCTATCAAAGCAGTGTCATCATTACACGTCCAATTTCACAATGTTGATTACTCTTAACTTCTCAATTTCCATTGCCTCACTTAATCAATTAGTTGTCTAATCAAACATAAATGCATCTTTCCAACACCTTTTTCATCCAATTCCTTTTTATTAATTAAGTTATCACTATAGTTCAAGTCCTCATCATCTATTGCCTACATTATTTCAACATTCTCCTAACTGCCTCAGTTGTCTCTCTACTTCATTACATCCTCCACACTACTGCCAAAGTAATTTTCCTTAGATGTAAATCTGACTGTGTGGCTTCTCTACTCAAATTTCCTATTGCTTCTAGAATCAGAAACAAACTCAACTATTAAGCAAGAGTGAGCTTGGGATAAATGGGGATATTCTGTATGTACATAGCCTCAAGAAGGAGAAAATGAGATTGCAGAGTCATAAATTAGGTTGAGAAATGAAGGAGAATTGAGTAGAACTGACCTATACAGAGAAGACAAATGTGGTATGAGCTCTATCAGAGAACTGGTAAGTCAGCTGGGGAAGCTGACAGATACCAAACTGGGAGGTTTTGAGAAAGATAAACACATAGAAGCATGGGGGAAGGAAGAGAGATGCAGAGACAGAAATTTTGGAAGAAAGACAGGGAGACAAACAAAAAAAGATAAACAAAGGGAGACTGAAATATTGGGAAACAGGGGGGGAAGGATGAGTTTATGTTACATAGAATAAAATAGATCTTTTTGGATAATTGTTTTTCTATGGTGTACTGAAAGTATAGTTTTGGTATACTTTGCCTGATATAGTAAGACTAATTTATGGTTTGTTTTTCCCATGTTAGTTACTACAGATTTCTTGGATGCTTACTGGGTGCTTAACATTTTAGCCCATTCTCACTTTCCATTCTCTTAAAAGTCAGTAGAAAAATAGCATTCTTATGTGATCAGGAGTGTTTTT
This sequence comes from Myrmecobius fasciatus, assembly GCA_023553655.1. Classification (NCBI taxonomy): domain Eukaryota; kingdom Metazoa; phylum Chordata; class Mammalia; order Dasyuromorphia; family Myrmecobiidae; genus Myrmecobius; species Myrmecobius fasciatus. Next base: position 335,520 of record JAJPUD010000581.1, read on the forward strand.
ATTTCTGCTGCAATAGATGTCAGTATCTGATAAAGGAATATAAATTTAAATATAAAAAGAAGATAGATAAATGTCAACAAAAAGCTTCCTATTTAAATAATAAAGCCAAATCATATGAATAAAAGCTAAAAATAAATCAAAAGCTAGAGAAACAATTTTGACCATTTGGATTACATGTTTAGATTATAAAAAAAGATGATCCACAGAAGGTAGAGTCTGGTAATTGTTTGATTTCAAAGCTAGGTCTTTTTTCTTTTTCTGGGTACTGTGATGATCCTGTGTATACTTACTTGTCTTTTATTGTAAATTGTAGAGAAAGTACTGATTGCTTTGGTAAATGGAAGTGTCTTATGCCAATATGACTCATAATTAGATATATCTTGCTACATATGGTAATATAGGGGCATATATAAATGCATATTTTTTTCAAGTTTTTTCTTAAATTATTTAGTGAAACAAAATTTAATAATAAATAAAATTTTATAGTGCTTTAAGGTATATAAAGAACTATAAGGAGATTATCTTCTTTGATCCTCATACCAATTAGATGAGATACGCAACATAAATATTATAACTCCCATTTTATAGATGAGAAAATTGGTGTAGACAAAATAAGAATTCTCTAGAGTGAAAGAGTTGGTAAACATCGGAAATTGCATTTAACTCTAAATACAGCCATTGTATTCACTGTCACATTGGATCTATTCCAAACAAAATCTATAATCATATCTGAACTTAATGTTTTGTATTTCTGCAGTACCTTTACCTAGCCCTAGAGGTTTGAAACTCACAGATGTTACCCACAGCAGTATGAATGTCATCTGGGATCCTGCTCCTGGCAAAGTACGAAAATATATTGTCAGCTATAAAACGGAGGAAGATGATGATGTAAAAGAGGTAGGTTAGAAGTGAAGAAGGTTTTGGAAATTATTGCTCTTTTTAGCAGTTGATTAAATATTTCTGATAGATAATGTTGCTAAGATAGCTTTTGGACACTTGCCATTCATCATAAGATGGTATTGAAAATATGGATCTCAAACTCTTGTTAGAAGTAGCTATTTTTTTCTTTTGTGTTGTGGGTAGGGTTATACTAATGAAACTTATTTTCAAAATATGTATTAAATGCTGTTGATACAATCATAATCCTTATTCTAAAGGAGAACACCAGCAACCCATCACTAACTATATTATCGCCTATTTTAAGAGTTCTTCAGTAGCCCCTATAAGCTTCTTTATCAGTTTCTCCTCTAAGCAGATGCTTATTGCCTTTGGAACAAAAATTCTTAGTTATACCACAGTCTAGCATGTTATATGAATTTCAAAGCTTCAATGTTAGCCATGAGAAACTTCTAGGAGTCTAAGTGACTAAATAAATTGTAGGTATCTTTACTTGGTGGTATCTATTAGAGTCAAAATGCAATTTAAGCATTCATAGAGAGGGTGAAGTGATGCCTCTTTACATTAGGAGGCCTCATTATCTGACTACCATAAGGTATCATATAGAAGGAGACTTGGTTTGAGAACCAGAAAATGAGTATTCTTTTGAATTTGACATTAGCTAGTTGTGTGACATTGGATAAGTCATTTATTTTCTTTATATTTCATCTTTGTCCTTCATAGAATGAGGATAAGTCCTAACTTACACAAAAGACTTGCTGTGAAGGTCAAGCAAAATACTATGTATGAAAGTACTCTCAGAAAACAGCAAAATTATTTATAAGCAAGATATATGTTTTTAGTAAATGAAAAATTATTAGGTGCCTTACACTTAGAAGGGATTCATGATCCCAAGGATTATACAACTTTGTGATGATATCATCCTTAAGCTTTGAAATCAAATCAAGCCAACAAACATATATTAGCCACTTACTACGTACAAAGCACTGCACTAAGTTCAGGGGATACAACAGAGAAAGTCAAAGTGTATCCCCAAGGAGTACATAATCTAATGATTGAGACAACATAACAACTGTATAAAAATGGTATCAATAAGAGACTATTTCAGAGGGAAGACCCTAAGATTAAAGGGGACTGGGAAAGGCTTCTTAGAAATTTTAGCTGAGATCTGAAGAAAACCAGAGAAATCAGGAAGCAAAGATGATGATGAGGGGAATTCTGAAGATAGGAGAAAGCCAATAGAAATGTCTAGAGTAAGGAGATAGACTGTTTTGCATGATAAATTACAAGGAGACTGGCTACTGTATCCCAAAGTAAGTGGGGGGGAGAATTAAGGTGTAAGTATTTAAAGAGCTTACCACCTTATTCATAATTTTGTCAACTTGTAATGTTTCTTTCTCTGCCTTAATTGAGAGTAATTTCAATGAAAGTTTGCCTCAAGTCTGGTTATTGTTGATCTTTTCTGTTATCATAATTCCATCATTCTCATATGTTCTGGGACAATTATATGATTAGAACCAAAATTCTTTAAAGAAAATCTACTCCTGTTTTTATTATAGGTAGAAGTAGATAGATCAAGGACAAAAACCTCTCTTGGTGATCTGATTTCACAAACACTCTATGAAGTCAATGTTGTGGCAGTGTATGATGAAGGAGAATCTCCTCCAGTGATTGCTCAAGCAACTACACGTAAGATGAGATATTTCATTTCCTTATAGACAATTGGGAAAATAGTGCATGAAAAATTCATATAAGTAAAAGTATATGAAAGCAATTTATATTAAGTTGAATATATATGATATAGCTATTTCATATAACTATATTTCTCCTAGTTATTTTGAATTTTTTTAAATGTGGAAATTTCAGTATAAAACTATGAATATTGGCTGAATGATTCATGTTTAGTAATTAAGTATTACTTATCTATGTAGTTTAGTAATTAGGTAAGTTGTGAAGCAGATAGAGCTTTGGTCTTGGAGTTAGGAAGAGTCATCTTTCTGTGTTCAACTCTGGCCTCAGACACTTAACTAGCTATGTAATCCTAGGCAAGTCACTTAACCCTGTTTGCCTCAGTTTTCTCATCTGTAAAATGAGTGGGAGAAGGAAATGGCAAACCACTCCAGTATCATTGCCAAGAAATCCCTACATAGGGTTTGGATATAACTGAAATGAATGCAACAATTAGTAATAAACTAATGTTATCTGTGGCTAACAGCCAATGGCTGAAATATTAGCAACCAGTTCTGAGGACTGAATTTTAGGAAGAGCATTGATAAGTACTTTTTTACATATTTGTGAAATAGATTTGTTTTTGATTATATAAGAGAAAATAAGGAACAAAGATGTAGAAATTTCTAAGAGGCAAATTTAGACTTGATATAAAGAAATAATTCATATCAGTGAATGATGTTGAAAAGCAGGATAGACTGCCTCGTAAGTTTATGAACTCCTTCCTGGTCTTCTTCAGAGAAAGGTTGAATAACCACTTATAATGTATGTTGTAGAGGTGACTCTTGTTTGGATATGGATTGGACCAGATTATTTTTTAAAATATCCTTCTAATTCTGAGATTTTTTTTTTGAATCTGTGACAAGAAAGTGTTGATGTGGTTGCAATCTACCTTTAGTGGCTCAAATATCACCTTGGAAAGATCATAAAGATTCATTAAAATATTGAAATAGTATAGGGAAAATATGATTTAAAAATATCATAATAACTTAGAGCCTTAATAGCAATTAGCTTTTTTACTTGTGTTTGTTATAGTGTTGTTCTTTATTTTGGTCAAATAGAAGCTTGGTGGTCCTTAATCTCAATGGAGTTTTTTATTTGAATTGTTAGAGACTTTTTTTGGTAGTTGTAGACATTGTAATAATTTTCATTTGTTACTAAGTTACAGAGGTTGATGGAAAATTAAGAGAAAGTTCAAGGGATCTTCCAGATGCCCATAATTATTTTAACAGAAGTCTTATGGTAACTAATAAAATGTAGTTGCTGTTGGGTAAGCTCTCAGCTGTCTTTATACCTCCTACCTAGCTTCGTTGTCTGCAGCCTAGTTTATATGAAGGAAAATTTATTTAACTTTTTGTTTAAAGTTAGGTATCAATTAAAAAACTTAATAATGCATTTACATTGCACTATTGTTTATATAATATCCTTTCTCTATGCAAATTTCTGGATTCAAATGTATTAAATTTTTGGTATTGGGAAGAGCATAACAATCTACTCATTGGTAGATCAAATTGAGTTAAGTTCAGTTTTCTTTTCTAAAAGCAAGATGTTTAGTGGTTGTGATATATGCATTTATTATCTCAGCTGACATTTATATAACTTTTTAAAATTTAAAAACAATACTTACACAGTTGAGTCTTACAATGAACCTCTGAGATAGGTGCTACAGATATTTACTTCTTTTTCAGATGAAAAAGCAAGTCTCAGAGAAGTGAAATAATTTGCCAGTGGACACATGCTAATAAGTGTTGTAGGCAGAATTCTAGCTTAGGTTTTTTTTTTGCCTCCAATTCTATTCAATATTCACTATGCCATAGGCTTTATTACTATGTAGCCTTTTTTTAAAGTAGTGAAACAATATTTGTTTAAATTTTGGAATATATTTGTTTACATTTTGGAATCAGAAGCATGATTTCTGAATACCACAAACAAGACTCCTATCCTTTATGCTATCATCTTAAAAATTAAATGTGTGATATATGTTCATGTCTTTTCCATTAAGCAAAATAAGAACATAATATAGAATATTGAAACACATTATCAGATTTGGTCATTCTAGATTAAGATAGGGCTGAGAAGAATTTTATTAAATTGTTGCATCAAAAGTTCATTGTGATGGTTGACATGTACATATGTATACAAATAGACATATGACTTAGTTATGCTTAGGTTTGTTTGATGGATATGGGTTTGATGGATAGTTCAACTGAAGGATCATTTGGTGGTATCCATTGGAAATTAAAAAAAATATGTTGTGTTTAGTCTGAGGAATAGGAAATTAGATCCATGGTTTCATTGACATAGGGAATTCCTGAATGATGAAACTCCCAATTCATGTTGGCACCTTGCAACAATTTATAATCTTGAGACTTGCCTAGATCCCCAAGAGTTGAAGTGACTTGCCAAAGTCACACAATCAAATATATATCAGAGGTGAAACTTGAATTTATGTTTTCCTGACTCTGAGGCTAGTTTTCCATCTACTAGACCAAATTGTTTCTTAATCTGAGGGCCATTTTGAAAAAATACCCTGGTCTCTCCTTCCAATAGGTCCTGTTCCTGCACCAATTAATCTGAGGCTTACAGAAGTTACACCAGATAGTTTCAGAGGAACATGGGATCATGGAGCTTCAGATGTGTCTCTCTACAGAGTGACATGGTCGCCTTATGGAGCCGCAGAAAAAATGGAGGTAAGACTGACTGGCATTTCTTATTAGCTCAGATCACATTTTGCATTTTTTTGAAAGATAACATAATAACTCATGTCAGACTAATGTTTTTTCTAACTATGGGGATTTGAGAACTATTGCATGAGAGAGATGAATCTGGCCAAATATTTTCAAGAATCTGTCATTGTGTATATGGTTCACTAATTTCAACATTATGGCTGAATTAATGTTTCTGGTTTTTCTTTTCTCTTAAGACTATCTTAAATGGTGATGAAAATACTCTGGTTTTTGAAAATCTGAACCCGAACACCCTCTATGAAGTTTCAGTTACTGCCATTTATCCTGATGAATCAGAAAGTGATGACCTTACCAGCAGTGAGAGGACATGTAAGCTTGAATTTTTCAAATGGGATTTGGTTTCATATTCTTCATAGTTAAGAGTTCAAGATACATATGTAATATGTTCCAAATACTTGTTTTCTCCCTAGTGCCTGCAATACCTGTAACAACTCTAGGTAAGAATTTGAATTTCCATCATTTAAAAAAATCAAAATGAAAACAGAATCATTTATTTAAGTCGATCTTCCCTTATTTTAATATTGATTGACTTTGGATGGGGGCTCTTCTTAATAGTTTACTCTTGGAAAGAGTGAAATTTATTCATGAATTACTTGGTACTCCCTAATTACACTTACTTAGTAGGAAACCAAATCAAATTTCAATCTACAGTAAAAGCTTCCACTGACTTCTCTCTCTCTCTCTCTCTCTCTCTCTCTCTCTCTCTCTCTCTGTCTGTCTCTGTCTCTGTCTCTCTCTTTCTGTGCACATACGCCCATGTAGAGGTACAGAGAGTGGAATGGTAGAGTGCATACATTTTTTTTTTTTTAATGGAAGGATTAGGTTGTGCTTTTGAATAATCTGCTTTGGGCATTAATGACTTTGTTTTCAGCTCCAAAAAGTGGTCCACGAAATCTTCAGGTATATAATGCAACATCCAAAAGTTTGACTGTTAAGTGGGATCCTGCGAGTGGGCGCGTGCAGAAATACAGGATCACTTACCAGCCTTCCACAGGGGATGGGCCTGAACAAACGGTAATTATTTTGACAAGGACTCTCATTTGGGCCATTTTATCTTCCTTCTTTGCACTGAAATTTATGAGTTACAATCCCTGGCCAGATGTTTGAACTATTCTGCCTAGTAAACTGTCTTGTATAATGAAATCATTAGATGTTTTCATGACAGATTATAGTTTTCTTCCATTATGTCAGCTAGAAATTAGAAGACAAACCTCGACATATCCAAATTACCCAAAACAATATCTTTTAGATCTATTACCTATGAATCTATTTAAATATTTTAAAATTTATTTTAGCATTTTGGAATCTTTTTTTCTTTTTAAAATAAAATAGGAAGTTGAACTCAGTGGTTTCTGAGGTTTCTTTTAGCTCAAGAGATAAAACCTTATACTTCTATATTTTCAGTCTGTAAAGTCCATGGATTTTCAAGTTCCATAATTATTGATCTCTATGTGAAGCACAGTTCATTTTATGTAGCCCATTTGTTTCTCTGATATTTCAAGAGTTGTATTCTCATCTTAGCATTCTAAAATATAGTGAACAATCCTATGATTATCTTTTAAGTTACATTTGAACAGTATTTTAAGACTTACAGTTTCAATCCTTTAAGTTAGATCCTCTAGATATTAGTTTTCTCATTTTATATATGAAGAAACTGAGACTCACAGAGATTAAATTAGTTGGCCCATATCAAAATCCAGTATATGACAGATCTCAGATTTTAGCTCTCATCATCTAAGTGCAGTATTTTTTCTACTTAAATATTTTAATGATTTTATATATTGATCATATTCTTTCAGTCTTTTTTTTTTGTTAATATAAACTGGAGAGTCCTTATATGGTCAGAGACTTAGGAACCTTAGATATTATCAACTTCAATATTCTCATTTTGTAGATGAGAATCTTGAGACCCAGGAAAAAGTGTTACTAAATTCATTCATCTCAATGCCTGAACAAGGATGAAAAATTCAGATTTTTTTGATTCTAAGTTTTTGGTACTCCAAGTTTCTTTCTGTTGCCTTCTTATCACAAAATTCCACTTTCATTCTCTTATTCACTCAGGGACTATATATTTTATAATTATATTGGACTTTGCCTTCAGGTGTTATATTTGGATAAAATTTGGCAAATTAATTTCTTTTAAGATGTCATTATTAGTGTCCTATTTAGGGATATGTGTACTTCAATTCTTTGATTACTTCAAGACATGGATTTTTGACAGGTAGTTCTTCTATTGGCCAGTAGGGGAGGTACTTTTAATTTGGGCAAATTTTCTAGAATTTACCAAATTGGACCTAGTAGAAAGAAATCTATCTTGCCTGCTTATAAAACTACCTTTATTCCTTAACATATTTTTCAGTTTTTTGTAACTATGCATTTTAAATGTGTCATGTAATTACAGTGACAATTTTCTCTAGTACATCAAAAATGTGATTGAAATGTGACATTAATTTCTTTCCTGTTAAAAATGGTTATAATGTTTCATTGAGAGACTTATCTGGAATTCAGAATTCTTCAATGGATGAGTACTAAGTTAAAAACATCTGGACTGGAAATAAAACATCCAGATGTCCAAATGCTTACTCATTGTGGGCAGCTCTCCATTTTCATGAGACTTTAATTAGCATGGCATAAACATGTGAATTCAGTAGACTGTTAACAAAATGGACAAATTTTCTTTCAACAGCAAGATAACTAGATGGCCTTGAGCAATGAATAAAAAGCTAAACTCCATAATTAGAGGAAATTGAAAGACTTCATACCACAAAACTGGTATCATGAAATTCACTGTGAACCTTTTTCTAGATGTGGCCTGGCAAGTGTTAGTCTCTTGGTTTACTTGGTGAAGGCTGTTGGTGTGGCTGTTTTTTTTTTTTTCTAATTTTTTTTTTCTGGAATTGCCAAGGAATTTTAAGGGTGGCTAGCTAGATAGTCTACTGGATAGAGCTCTGGGTCTGGAAGTTCAGATCTGACCTCACATACTTATTAGATGTATGATCCTGGGCAAGTCACTTAACCCTGTTTGCCTCATTTTTCCCATCTGCAAAATGAATGGGAGAAGGAAATGGGAAAAACACTCCAGGATCTTTGCCAAGAAAACTCTAAATGGAGTCATGACTGAAAAATGACTGAACCAATGACAAAAAAAAGGATTTTTAACTCTTTTGCTGAATTATTTTAGTATGGTTTCGAATCACATTAAAAAATATCAAACATAAGGATGAGGCCAGTCCTCAATGGTGTAATATTTCTAAGATCATTTCATTCTCATGAATGCTGAAATTGGGTAGCAGCTCAGATTATGAAAATATGCCTTGAGAGACTTTTTTTTTCAGAATTTAAACAAATTGTCCACTTGGAAGGTTTGGGGAAGGAGAGATTAATTAATAAGAAAAATTGTTATTAAAAGTGAAAATAATTTTAAAAAGCAATTTGTTGGTAGCTAAATTACCAGTGACTTTCTGGTAAGTTAACCTGAATTATGTTTTGTCCTTGAGAAAATGAGCTCTCTTTTTCAGGTCATAGTTTCAAGACTGATACCCTTTTTATACTTTAAGATCTATGTTGTACATTTTAAATCTGAAAATAAGGATTGCTGCTAAAATATGACAAGAACAAGATTTTAACCCTGTGTCTTTGTTTGATCCAAGACCACAATAGGAGGAAGGCAAAATAGTGTGGTTCTACAAAAGCTGAAACCAGATACCCCATACTCAATTACTGTTTCATCTCTATATTCTGATGGTGAAGGAGGAAGGATGACTGGCCGAGGCAAGACCAGTAAGTGAGCCCAGTTTTTCTATAGTTTTTTTTTTTTTACTGGTCTTTCTTTGGAGTAAAATCATATCTGTATATCAGATAGTGCTTAACTGACTTAAAGCCTGTAGCACTGACTCAGTGGGGGATGATCTTTCTATGATAAAATTTTAATTCCAAAATTATACTTACTAAAGAGAAATATTGTTGAATTGAATAAAATATTTCTTTCATTGATTGGTCTAGTCTGAACTTGTGATTTTATTAGTGTAGGGGAACTCCTAGTGTAGAAAGTCTGTCCAATAATGCAGATCATTAGTGCTTGTTTAATTTTTAGTCTTACTGAAGTTGGTAACTGAGAACATAAACAACTTGCCTTAAGTCACAGAACTGTGTCAAAGGCAATATTTTAAACCAGTCCTTCCTAACTCTGAAGCTGGGGTCTCTAGCCATGATACCGTGCTCCCCATTTTTGGTTAATTTTTTTTTTTAAAGATTAAGACTAAAACAACAACAAAGATTTCTAGTTAAAAGTACTTTATTGGAAGAAATAGTATTTCAAGGTAGTGTGGAAAGGAATCACTGACTCTAAGTTACCAAAGGGTTGTGATTAATGTGCTTTATTGATGGAGCAAAAAGGAAATATGCTCAATTGTGATTTATGCATCTTTCAGAACCTCTAAATACTGTGAAGAACCTAAGAGTCTATGATCCTTCCACCAGTACACTGAATGTTCGATGGGATCATGCTGAGGGCAATCCTCGTCAATATAAGGTTTTCTATGCACCAACAGCAGGTGGTCCGGAGGAATTGGTATTATTCTTTTGAATCTTATCAAATTTCACAGATATTACTTAAAACTGAGCTAAAAATCACCCAGTGTAGTAAATGATAGTGAATAGAGTTTCTGGCTCACTTAATAGATTTTAAGAAAGGAATATGTAGGTGGGAGAGGGGAGAACAGTTAATGGTATAGAGTTAGGTTAGAGGCAATTATGACCCTCCTGCTCCGTTCTCCAGGAAATAACAAGACTGTCAAATATGTGCCCCTTCACAGTATCTCGGCACTATCATATAATGGTATAGTGATGGATTTCTGGGTCTTGAATTATCAGAGAAGGAAATGTGTTCTATCCTTTCAATATTATTTAGGTCCCAGCTTCTTAAACTGTAGTTTGCAGCCTCATCTGAGATCTTATAACTGACTGTAAGAATTGCAAAATTATAGTTTATTATCAGTAAATGTTGGATTTGTATACTTATTTTATATACTTACATACCTGAGGCCAAATATCTTGAGTGAAAAGGAGTTGTGAATAGAAAAAGTTTAAGAAGCCTGGATCTAGGTCATAGAATTTGGAGCTGGAAGCATACTTCTAAGTGAGTTCAACCCCATCATTTTACAGAGAAGCAAACCAAGTTCCACAGACATAAAAATATTTCCCTAGTTACACAAATTACATTAATGAGGAGGATGAAGATTCAAATTGAAGTTCTTAAACTTTGTTGTGAGGATCAAATGAGATGAATATTTTTAAAGCATTTAACACAGTGCCTGGCAGAGTATAAATGCTATATAAATGTTAGTGATTATAATTATCCCCATCCCACCTTTCCTTCTGTTTATAATGTTAATATTACCTTTCATCTCGTCTCTGATTTTATATTAACCTGAGCATGAAGTATTTGATACTTTACCTGGCTTTGTTTTAGTTTAATTTTGTTCCTGGTATGTGTGTGTGTGTGTGTGTGTGTGTGTGTGTGTGTGTGTGTGTGTGTTACATAGAATCATTTATTTAGAGCCGAAAAAGACCTTAAAAGTCATTTAGTCCAACTCTCTCATTTTTACAAATGAGTAGACTAATACCCAGAGTTAGGTGGTCACACAGATAATAAGTAGAATGCACTCAGTTTGAAGTAAAGCTTAATTCATTTAATAAGATTTTTAAGTTAAATTCTTTATAGACAGGACTATATAGATTTCCCTATTAGTAAAGTTGAGTGCCTTGTGTTTCTTTTAAATTATTAGGTAACAACTCCAGGAAACACAAATTATGTGATTCTAAGGAATCTGCAACCTGACACACCTTATACAGTTACAGTAGTTCCAGTTTATACCGAAGGGGATGGTGGACGAACTTCAGACACTGGAAGAACATGTAAGCTTTTAAAAAACGTACTGAAATAGTGTTTTTATAAAAGCAATATCCATCTTCTTGGAATAACAATTTGAGCACTGATAAATTAGATTTAAAGCTATTTCTGGAAATTTTACTAGCAATTTGACATATTAATGTTTTGCTTTCTGCCTTTTGAATATGTGTTAATAAGTGTTTTATAATGGATACTTATGAAAACACTGTAAATGGTTGAAATTTGTCTTTCCTGTCAATTGATCTCACAGAGTTCTGGTTTTCTGATGAACCATTTCTTGGCATTGAAGTACCATTTCCTTCCCTTTTCCATCCAAGAAAACCAGTTTGTGCTGTTTTTTGTTTTTCTTTTTGCTGTTGTAGTATTAAATTCTTGTCTGTGTTTATGTGCCTAAATTTCTCCACCTTTTTAGTACTTGGTATTGGTAAAAATGAGACTACAATTCTGAAATGACAAAAATTTTGGGGTAGAAGTTTGAAGTAATTAGGTAATAGCTGCACTTTGGGGTTTTCTTTCAGTTGAAAATGTCTCTATTTTTACTTGCTGAAGTTAGCAGGGTCAATTAAAAATCGACTATTCCTTGACTCTTTAAGCCTTGCTTTCTCCAAGCTTTTCCCTCATAATGTGTGATACCTAGTAGGTGCTCAATAAATTTTTGCTGAAGGAATGAGTGAATGTTGGAAACTAGCTTAATGATAATTAATGTCTGATAGCAAATGTTGCTCAGTAACCAAAAGCTGTGAGCATTCTTTTTGTTGTGGTCTTTTTTTAAAATTAAGAATAGGGATATAATTACAGGTGTTAATGTTACATTTGAATTCCCCTCCTTCTGCCTGCTATTTTCTGTTTAACAAACATCTGGGTTATTTTGCCAGGATATTTTATTTTACTGTTAAGAAAAAAATTATCTCTTGCTCATATTCATTACCCTGTACCTCTTTGAGACAGTACTCCCAAATAAATGAGTTAAGTTGGCTCAGTCTAGGGGAAAGTTGGATCTAAGGGTTTTAAACTTGATTCAGTACTTAGGAACTCTGAAATTGAAGGAGAGCAATATTTTATCCTATTGTGGTTTGTGAGCCCTGGCAATCTACTAATGCAAACTTGTCGTGTGTAAACAGAATTAAGAAATATGCTCCCATTTTCCTTTGCCTAGTGGTAAGAGGCCTGGCAAGAAATGTCCAAGTATACAATCCTACGCCAAATACCCTTGATGTTCGCTGGGAACCTGCACCCGGACCTGTCCAGCAGTACCGTATTGTGTATTCTCCCCAGACTGGCACAAGGCCTTCGGAATCTGTAAGTAATTTTGTCTTTTGAAAACTCAGCAAGAGATTTCTGTGGACCACGTTGCACCTCCTGCCATGAAGACTAGCCAGTAACAATAAACCAATTGTGAGCATGGCATTGCCTGCAGTGGAAACATCATTTCCAGATGAGTGTAGTCATGTGGCCTTCTACGAGACTCAGAGTGAGCAGACCACAAGCATGCTAGACTCTACATGGAGGGATCTTTTGTTGTATTTCTAATGAATTGGGACAGGTGTAGTCAATATAGAGAATATTAAGGAAGCGCAATCACTGGAAAATATGAGTTAGTTATCAAATGCAAATCTTATGTGATTTAAGGAGCTTAAATGGACCGTTTGAAACACTGATGAAGCAAGCCAATGTGTATATGACTTGTGGATTACCTATTCATTCTTCAAGTGTTCTTGTTATTTATATAACTAGAAATATATCATCAGAAGTTGACAACCTTTCTCTTGACTGGAAAGCTGTTTGATTTAATTTATAGTCACTGTACTTTTCAGTTGTGCTTTAGCAAATATGTTTATTTAATACTCATGTAAGTTTTAAATTTGTGTTCACTTGGTACTAAGACACTTAATTGGAAGTCAAATGGGAAAATAATTAACCTAACTGGCAAGGCAAGACAAATGAGTCCATGATGAATGACATTCATTCAGTGAAGGATGAATAAAGGAAACTTTGTTTTCTATAAATTAAAGTTTCCCAACTGTTCAGCTTTGCTCTCTCCTTTATGTGTTGTAAACATCCTGTGGACAGCTTTTGCCCTTATCAGGGATATAGTACTGAATGTGAACATTCTCATTTGTTAATCTTTAGATACAAAATCCAAACCCCAAACTAAAACATACAGCAACAACAAAATTTACCCACTAAGTACAATACTGGAAAGTCTTGAATATTAACATGCAATGGGATGTAATTGAAGTTACTTAGTCAGTGGCAAGTGTGTACTTAACATTTTTTGGAAGGGGATATTCCCAAGAACAAATTGAATGTAATAGTATGAAAATAGCAGGCCAATAACAGAAAGTGCAGTTAGCACTTAACTGATCTGGGCTAAAGTCCTTTGTTATAGGTATTATGATGAGTTGAGAAACATGACTTGGTAAGCACTTGGGTTGTCATCAGATTAACTCTTGGCATTGTTTCCCCTTCAGATTGTAGTACCAGGAAATACCCGCACAGTGCAGTTGGAACGCCTGACTCCAGATACGCCCTATTCTGTGAACATTGTGGCTGTGTATTCAGATGGAGAGGGAAATCCCAGCCCTGCTCAGGGCCAGACATGTGAGAAAAAGTCCTTTTCAAGCTCAATTTCCATGTACCTAAGTGTAGCATTTCTTAGAGAGAGGGTGTGATTTTTTTTTTCTGAGCAGTTGTCAAGTAGATTTCCTACACTGGTTCTGCTAAAAAATGTTTTCAATGTTTGATGTCTGTGTTGAATGTAATTGGCATTGATTTTTTTTTCTTGGTTAGCATTGCTGCCACTTGGGGCTTAAAACTAGAAGGCCTTCTCTTTGAGGAAGTTTTCCTTTAGTATTTCTCATTTTCTACTTCCTAGTCCTTTTTCCTTTTGGCTTTTCTGTATAATAGTTCTTCCTCTTTAAACAAGAACCTTAAAAAAAGTCTAAGGGTTTTGAGTTGCATTGGTCTCCTGAATAGGTAGTGGAGGTCAATGGTGTTGGAGTTAGAAAATCTAGATTCAAATTCCAAGTCCAACATTTACAAGTTTTGTTAGTTTCTATGAACTTTAGGGATTTATTATCATGTATACAATATAATCATATAATAATGATATGATATATCGTAATATATAAATTATAATATATAATATACAACATTATATAAAATATATTGTTATTAAATTATCTCTGGTTAACATAATACCCATACTGTTACCTTCACAGTTTAGATTGTGAGGAAAATGTTTAGTAAGCATTAAAATCCTATAAAAATATTATAACAAAGATGACAAAAAATCTTGTTTTTTTCCAGGTCATAAATCTTATGGCTATGGTGACAAAATATTCTCTACATTAATATTAATGACAATCTTTAATATGTAGCAGTTTATAATTTTTGTCAATTTATAACGAGACTGGTTCACAGAAAATCATGTTAAGTTCATATAGTCCTGATTTCTCATTTTAGGGATGAGAAAACTGAGGCTCAGAGGACTTGTCCAAGGTCATGGTATCAGTAAAGATTAGAGCCAGGGCTGAAACTCAGCTCTCTTGACTCCCGAGTCATCACTTCTTCCACTGTACTAAAGTCTAAAGTGCTATGGGTGCTTCACACAAAGAGATGCATATATCTCATCAACAAACTGGAAGGCCAATGAAGAGGTTATTGCAATAGTATAGATTAGAAGACTGAATCCCTAAACTGGGAGAGTAGCAATATGAGTAGAGATTGAGAGATATTATAGAGACAGAAAGGAAAAGATTCAGCAAGTGATTGAAAAAGGTGAAGGTAAGGGAGAGTGAGGAATTCTATATAATAATCAGGCTGTGAATCTGACAGACTAGGGAACTGTGGACATTCATTAGAAGGCAGAATTTTTGAGGGAAGAAGATAATAAATATAATGGAAAAATATAATAAATGTATTAAGATATAATTAATTAGTCACTTAGTATCTTCCAGGTATTGTGCTGTCCCCTTGGAACACAAAGATAGAGATGACATAGTCCATGCTTTCCAGAAGCTTATATCCTTGTACGAGAGACAATATACAAATATATTGGTAGATACAAAATATATAAAACACAACAAAAGGTAATGTCAAAGGGATGGGGAAGTACTTAGTAGCTGGAGAGATCAGGAAGGACTTTACACAGAAGAATATCTTTGAGCTTTTGAAATAACTTAGGGATTTTGGTAGATGAAGGTAAAAGAGGGAATGGCTTCCAAGAATTGGAGACAGGGCAAAGCAAAAATAAAAAGAGAAATAGGCTGTCACATGTGAAGAAACATGAAAAGGACAATTTGACTGCACTGTAGAATATGTGGGGAATAATGTGAAACAAGGCTGGAAAGATAGGAACTGGGCAGTCAATGCCTTTAACTGACATGCAGATGAGTTTGTACTTGATCCTAGAGGCAGGAGGGATTTATTGTAGTTTATTGAATTGGGGATAAACATAGTCAGACTCATAATTTAAGAACATCAAGCTCTTTGTGGAGGATGAGTTGGAGTGGGGAAAGACTTGAAGCAAGAAGACTAATCAGAAGGTTATTTCAATAGTATAGGTCAGAGACTGTAGCCCTAAACTGTAACTGTAGCCATATGAGTAGAGAAGTGAGTGATAGTGGAGAGGCAGAAATGAAAAGATTTGACAACTGATTGGATAAAATAAAGATGAGTGAGAGTGAGGAATCATATATGATGTGAGGCATGGACTTGTAGTAACTTCAGGGGAAATTAGGGACATCCAGAAGAAGACAGTTTTAAAGGAAAGATATAATTGATTCTATTTTGGAAGTGCTGAGTTTGAGATGCCTATGAGATGCCAATTCAAAATATACCTAATAGTTGGTAATCCCATACTAGAGCTCAGGAAAGAGATTATATAGGTTTTAAAGCCATCTGGGAAATGATAATTAAACCCATGTGAACTAATGTAATCATTAAATGAGAGAATACATGGAAAGGAAAAGATACAGGACAGAGTGTTAGGTACTTAAACAGTTAGGAGGCATGTTATGATATGGATAATAATCTAATAAAGAAGACTGAGAAGGAATAAAAAAAATCATGAAAATCCAAGAAAGAAAAAGTTTCTAATCAAATATTCTGTCATTAAAATACCCCTTTTGAGTAGGGATTATTTTGTTCTTTTTACTTGTATCCCCAGGGCTTACCAGAGGCCTGGTACATAGGGAATGTTTAATAAATGCTATTTATTGATTAAGAGAAGATAATAGTCAACAGAGCTAATACATTAGAGAGGTTAAGGAAGAAGGCTAAAAAAGTCAATTAAAATTATTCATACTTGGGAGAGAGATGAGTGATGAGATTGAAAGCCACATGGTAGGAACCTGAGAAATGAGGGGGAAGAGAGAAAGTAGAGATGAAAAGTTAAGACAATTCTTATTTACTTTAAGCATACTATTAAAACTTTACATTAGATAACTGCCTTTCTCTGATGTTATAGCTAGACACTCAGTCTTGAGGAATTTCCTAGTGAGTAAAATATTTCAAATGATAAACTGGAACTAATCTTCTTAAACTTTATTATCTAGTGCCACGGGGTGGGCCAAGAAACATGAAAGTCTTTGGAGAGACAACCAATAGCCTTTCTGTAACATGGGATCATGCTGATGGACCTGTTCAACACTACAGGATCATTTATTCTCCTACTGTTGGTGATCCAATTGATGAATATGTAAGTTTTCCTAGTATTTTGTGAACTATGCAAAAATCCTTTATAACACTTCAGTTATTTTCAACAAGCATTTTTATTAGTTCAGAGAAAGAATATCTTTTCCCAGGTCAAAATATAGCATATATTTTTAAAATCTATTTTTGTATTTGTTTTTTAGACCACAGTACCTGGCAGAAGAAATAATGTAATATTACAACCTTTGCAAACAGATACTCCATATAAAATTACCATTGTTGCTGTTTATGATGATGGGGATGGTGGACATTTAGTAGGAAATGGACGAACTGGTAAATTTCTTTATTTTTTTCATCTTTTGGATAATAACCTGATTGTTTTTGTGCTGATATAAAACAAGACTCTTTAATTAGAAAGGAGATATGGACCTTAATTGATTAAAAATTGAATTATCCTTTTAATGATTGAAAAAGGATTTCTTAACAGTCTTCATGAAAATCTATAGAAATTGGAATACTTTTACCTTGGTTTTGTTGGTTTCATTTCTTGTGTACAAGGACAATGTAATTTGCTCATAATGTTGTTTTTGTGACTTCATTGTCTCAATATCTAATTAGTTGATTAGTTATTTTAGTAAACCACTTATCAATTTAATGAAGCCTCAACTATTTGCACATATAAAAATGAATCAAAATGACCCTTTGCTTCATAATTCTATCTTTGCTCAGTACCACTGTCACTGAATGTATTAATCTTAAAATGAGTCTATAGCTAAAAATTCTTAATGCAAATTGGAGGCATATGGGGTTCAACTTAGATGTGTATAACTAGAAGCTCCTATGTTTTGAATTCTGTTGTATTTTATAAGAACTGGTAAAGTGACATGACTTCAAAGACCGGCTACTTGTGGTTCCTAAATCCTATTCATTTTTCCTATATAATACTGACAAAGATTAGGATTTTCCTTGATTTAAATGGAATAGAATGTAAATTCTGATGAAACATTAAGCTCATTTGGTTAGGTACTGTCTATTTTTGCCTTTGTATTCCCAGTATGTAGCACTATGCCTGGCTTGGAATACGTACTTAACAAATTCTTCAAGTTGGAAGAGTACTAGTTGTCCATTCTGCAGAGAAAGGGCTAAATTGAAATGCAATCCATCCCAATAATTTCAGAAATATGTGAGTGTATAAATCAATCTATAAGGGATAGTGAAAAGTAAAATGAGAATTACATTTTATTTTATATGGAGGAGGATTTAAAAAAAATCATATTTCTCTTGGCACCTTTGATTTCTAAGGATGTTTTAGGGAGAATGGAAGGTTTCACAGTTTCAGTTTCCACCAATGCAATGAAAACCATCAAAGGTTATATTTTTTATAGTAAGAGTCAATTCATTCTATTTTCTTTTTGGGGAAAAACTGAATTGTTCATTGAACCCTGTTCTCTTCCTCCCTCATTGTATTAGAAATAGTAATTCAGTGGTACTAGTTGAAATGCCATTAAAATAGCATTTCATTAAACTAGCATTTAGGAGTAGATCTTCTGTAGGCATATAGAACTAGTGGCCTGACTAGTGATATAATATTATGCATAGTGACATGAGCACAAGAAGGGGAGTTTGATTTAATCAATTTAATCAATCTTCTTAATTTTTATGTATGACCTTATGTCATAATGCCTCTGAGCATTTGGTTTGCCCTCTGTAATATGAGAGTTATTGGTAGCTTGCCACAAGGAAAACAACTCTGGCTACATGTGATATTGGTGTACACTATCAAAATTATAAATATGTGCACTAGAAAAATAACACACGATTCATATTTCATTGATATTGTGAGTAATCCTTTTTTTTCATGTGTGGGATGGTAGTGATGGGGCCAATGCTGTTTTAGTCAGTACTTGTCATTAAATGCTTATCATGTGCCAGAAACCATACGTAGTACCAGGGAGAATATGTAGGTGAATAAGACATATTTTATGCCCTAAAAAGATTATAATGTAATTGAGGAGATGATACATGGGCATTAAAAACATATTTGACCTACAAATGATATGTGAGAAGTCCTTAGTGAATGATACAGACAGGAAGTGTTATTCAACTTTAGAAGAAAGGTAGGTCACTTTATTGAGATATTAGAAAAATCTTCATTTAGGAGGCAAGACTTACAGGACAGATAAATTTTGGTGAGAGAAATAATAGTTTCAGAGTAGACAGTTAAGAAGGGCATAATATTGTCTTAAACAAAAGCACCATGGCAAGTGCCATTTCTCTATAAATATGGAGAGTGAAGATGACTCAGTAACCATTTTTATTTGGAGTTGAGACCCAGACAGATGGTGTTTTTTCATGTCATTTTTGGATGTGTCCTGAAACTATGTAAAATTAGATCCATACCCATACAGGCAAAAAAATTGGCCTTGCCAGAATGCCTTGGCCCTTGGTATAGTTACAAAGATTCAGTCTCTGGTTACAGAATTATAGACTTAAGAGGTGAAAGGAAAATTTAGTCCAAATGGTAGCTAAATGAGAATCTTACATATGTGATAAGTGATCACCCAGCATTTGCTAGGAGATCTCCAGTGAGGAGGAACACATTATCTTCAGAGTCGGGCTTTTCCACTTTGGGATAGATCTCATTGTAAGTAAACTTTTCCTTATATCTATCTAAATATTAATCTTTGCATTCTTCCCTGAATTGTGTCTAATTTTGTTAGACCTGTTTTCCAAGAAGGAACCTGGAAAAAAGAAGACTTTGTAGAAAATTTGATAGTTGTTATTAAGTATTTAAAAGATAGATTAAATTTTCTTTACCTATCCAGAGAGGGCAGACCCAGGAGCAATGTGTGGAAAATGTTTAGAAGCTGATTTTGGCATTACATAGGGACTTCTTTTCTTTTCTTTTCTTTTTTTAAAAACAATTAATTGAATCTGCCTAAGGATGGAAGGGGCTATTCCATTAGATAATAAGTTTCCCATAAGAAGACATTTTTAAAAGCAGGTTTGATTATCATGTGGGACTGGTGTTGAAAGGATATTCCTGGTGATGATCAATTGGATTAAATTTGAGGATCTTCTGATTCTGTGATGAGATAATCTTTAAAGTCCTTTTTATTAGCAATTCTAAAATGTATTTAATGTAATAAATGACTTCTAAACTTCCTTCTTATGCTTCTTTGCCATAAAATTCCAGTTGTAGAAACCAATAAATCAACAAGCTTGTATTAAACAACTTATATGTACTGGGAATTTTTCTGAGACACTGAAGATTTTAAAAAGTCATATTAGTAGTTTCTACCTTTAAGGAACTTACATTATATTTGGAGAACAACATGTACACATTTACTTATAAGCAAAATCTATATGAAATAAACAGAAAATAGGAGGTGACACTTGAACTCAACTTTGAAGGAAACTAGGAATTACAAGAGGTAGAAGGAAAGAGGTCAGGAATTCTAGGGAAAGGCAATAGCTTATGCTAAAGCATAGTCATGGCAGGTGGATGCCATGTACAAGGACCAAAAAGTATGAATATGGCAGGAATATGAAGTGCACGCAAAGCTGTAATTTTAATAAGACCAAAGAAGTGAATTGGAAGCAGAATATGGACTCTAATTGCCACACTGAAGATGTATTTTTTCTTCGTGTCAATGCGTAGTATTTGGAGCTTACTGAACAAGGAAATGATACAATCAGAGACCTGTTTTAGGGATATCATCCTGGAAATTGTATGGAGGATGAATTGAATGGAAAAAAATGACTTGATTTAGAGAGCTCTATTAGAAGGCTGTTGCACTAGTCTAAATGAGAAATAATAAGTGCCTGAATTAAGGTGATGATCATTTGAATAGAGAGAAAGATATGATTGTGGGGTATATTCAAGAGATATTCAGTAAGAGTTGACTTTAGAAAAGAGGGGACAGAGAGTGAGAAAAAGTGCAGAACTGAAGATGACTCCAAGGTTGTGCACTGGAAGGAAGATTGTTCACTTTACAGAAGAATTAAGAAAAGGAGAAGATTTAAGAGGAAAGGATAAAAAGTTATTTTAGATTTGTTGACTTTTTGATGCCTTTTAGGTGATCTATTTTGAATGTCCTCTAAGAAAGGATAGTGCTGAGAGAGAGAGAGAGACAGACAGACAGACAAACAGACACAGAGACAGAGGGAAGACACAGAGACAGTGAGATACACAGAGACAGAAAGAAAACAGACAGACAGACAGACACACACAGAGTGCCATGGCCAGGACAAAGTCTGGAAATGGCCAGACGTGTAGGAAGAAAACCCTGAGATAAAATATTACAAATAAACATAAAGAGAGGAGGTAGAATCCATGATGAAAATGCAATCCATAGAGTTAAATGGTACAGAAAAGCCCAGTACATTTGACAATTATATTATTGTTAACTTTGGAAAGAAGAGTTTCTGACGACCAACAGGACAATTTCAGAGAGGCCTGGAGAGACTTGCATGAACTGATGTTGAGTGAGATGAGCAGAACCAGGAGATCGTTGTACACGGCAACAACAGTACTATATGAGGATCAGTTCTAATGGACATGACTCTCTTCAACAATGAAATGCTTCAAACCAATTACAATTGTTCACTGAAGAAAGCCATATACACTCAGAGTGAGGGATGTGAAATATGGACCACAACATAACATTTTCATGTTCTCTATTGATGTTTGCTTGCATTGTATTTCCTTTATCGGATTATTCTCTCTTATAGATATGATTTCTCCTGAACAAAAAAATGATGTGTGGCAATAACTATACATATATTCGACTTAAGTATTCTAACATAATTATCATGTAGTGGATATCCTGCTATCTAGGGGAGGGGTGGGGACTAGGGGGGAAAAATTTGTAACAGAAAGCTTTGTAAGGGTTAATGTTTAATAATTACCCATACATATGTTTTGCAAATAAAAAGTATTAATAATAAAAAAATAAAAATAATAAAAAAGGGTCAAACAAACAAACAAAAAAAAAGGAAAGAAGAGTTTCTGTTAAGTGATGAAGTCAGAAGCCAGATTACAAGAGGTTGAAAAGTAAAGGGAGAGAAGAAAGGGAGATAATCAACAAGTTAAAAAAAATTAAGGACAAGGCAAGACCTGGACATGTTCCTAGGCAATAAACCAGCAAATGGAGAGAGATTGAAAATAAGAAGGAAATGTAATCAAGGATATAATTAGAAAGGTATGTCTTGGCAAGAAAGGTTACCTCTTTATCTGAGACTAAAGGAGGAGAAAAGTGTAGGGTAGTGATTTTTAAAATACAGACTAGGGGAGAAGAGGGAGCTCAAGGAGAAAGGCTTCTGTTTCCCCAGTTAAGTATGAAGAGATTCTTTTCTGAAAGGAAGGTAGAGAGACAATGATTTAGGGATCTTGAGGAGAAAAGATTTGGAGTTTCCACTGTAGTAAATGCATTAGGAAGCCAATCAGGGAAGAGTAAAAAAGATTTAATTGTGACTATGAGGTTTCATTTGAGAATCTTTCCTAACTGGGAAAACAAACTCTGAAAATCAGTGTCCCATATTACTTTGTGACTTTGAAAAATATATTATGTTCTACTACTCTGTTCTTTCCCCTTAATTTACTAAATTCAAAAGGGGGGGGAGAATGCCAACTTCCTTTTATAGCTATGAAAGACAGTACTTTTACCACTATTTGCTAATGAAATGCCAATAATATTGTAATAAATTATAATGTATGTTATTTATTTTCAGTTGGACTACTTCCTCCTCAGAACATACATATTACTGATGAATGGTATACCAGATTCAGGGTTTCCTGGGATCCTTCACCCTCTCCGGTTCTTGGTTATAAAATTGTATATAAACCAGTAGGTAAGATAATATTAGAATAATCATGAAGACTGCATTATGTCTACTTATGTAAGCATTATATAGAGGGAAGCAGGCAGATCTTTTTCTTTAATTGTTTAAAAGTTCAGGTTCCTAGAGATAGCTTTTCAAGGTACTAGTCCAGGATCCTATCTTTTGTAAATATGTGCAATTGAGTCTTTTTTTTTTTAAGGTTAAACATGTACAGTTCTTCAAAACATTTCCATATTTGTCATGTTGTTCAAGAAAATATGTTCTTTTTATCTAAATATATCAAGAAAAATTTCAAGTTAAATTTAGCTAGTATAAATACAGTGTTGTGATGATAGAAATTTTACTGTAATCAAACATACTATTTAAGTGATATAAAGCATCCATAAAATCAAAAATCTAGAATTAGAAAGGACCTCAGAATTCATTTAGTCAATTCCTTCTCCTCTCTTCCTTCCTGTTCCTTCCTCCGTCCTTCCATCTCTTTCTTTCTCTCTCTCTCCCCTCTGTCTCTGTCTGCCTGTCTGTCTCTGTTTTTTTTCTCTCTCTCTTTCTGTCTCTCTCTCTATATATGTGTACAAACATTTATATTATTTTTCTAGTTACCTATAAAACAATTTTTAATATTCAAAAAAAACTTTGAGTTCCAGATTCTCTTCCTCCCTCCCTCCTCAATCTCCTCCCATTGAGAAGACACTTGTGAAGTTATGAAAAACATTTTCATAAAAATCATGTTGTGAAAGAAAACATCATTTTCAACCTCCTTTCCCAAACCTTAAGAAAAAATAATGCATTTAAAAAATGCATGCTTCAATCGATATTCAGACATAATCAGTTCCTTTTCTGGGTATGTTAAGCATTTTTCATCATTCAGAGTAGTTTTGGATCATTGTATTGTTAAGAATAGTAAAGTCATCCACAAGTGATCATCCCACATTATTATTACTTTGTACATAGTACTTTTCATTTTCATGAGCTAGTGTAGGACTTTCCAGGTTTTTAAGAGCATCTTATAATTTCTCATAATTTCCCATAGAACAATAGTATTTCATCATAATCACACACCACAATTTATTCAGTCATTTCCCAATAGCATCTCCTTAATTTCCAAATCTTAACCTGAAGAAAAAAAGAACTGCTATAGATACTTCTGGACATATAGGCCTTTTTCCTTTTTTAAAAATCTCTTTTGGGATTCATTCCTAGTAGTGGCATTGTTAGGTCAAAGGATATGCAAGATTTAAAGCCCTTTGGGCATAGTCTGTATCTTTTGATCATTTATCAATAAGGGAATGGCTCTTTTTTTTTTTTTTTTTTTTTTTGCTAGGGCAATTGGGGTTAAGTGACTTGCCCAGGGCCACACAGCTAGAAAGTGTCTGAGACCAGATTTGAACTCAGGTCCCCCTGACTTCAGGGCTGGTGCTCTATCCACTGCACCACCTAGCTGACCCTCTTTTTTTTTTTTAAATAAATTTGACTCAGTTTCCAATCTATTTGAAAAAAAGAGACCTTTATCAGAGAAACTTCCTTCAAAATTCTTTTAACAATTACTATTGCTAGCTGTAATCCCCCCTTCCCCATTTATTTTGTTTTCTCTCTCCTTTCACCCTAACTTTCCTCAAGAGTGTTTTTCTTCTGATCACTCCCTCCCTCAATATGCCCTCTCTTCTATCACCCTCCCCCTTCTTGTATGCCCAATTTTCTCCTATTTACTTGTAGGATAAGATAGTCTCTATAGTCATATTGCACCCTATTCATTTTGAAGAGGAGGAAAATGAGGCTCAGGAAGGTTATGTGACTTTCTCTTAGTCACACAGGTAGTATCAGAGGCAGGATTATTCCATCCAGCTTAAGGTTCATTTCTGGATCATTCATACTGGCAATGTTTCTGGCAGCCTTTTTGTCCACATTTTGTTTTTATCATTACTTAATGTCATGTTGTTAAATGGTTTATGGAAATATTTTCTTATTTTTACGTTTTTAAATATTCTTTACAAGCTTATAAATTGTGTTGAGTCAATGTGGTAGAGTGGAGAGCATATTGGTCATGAAGTTAGGAATCAATTGCCAGGCTTTTGGTCAAGCACTTACTATGTGCTAGCATTATGTTAACCTGTTTCTGACATTTTCTAGCTATGTGAACTTGAGCAGGACATTGAGGTGGTGCAGTGGCTAGAGCACCAGGCTAGGAGTCAGGAAAACCTAAAATCAAATCAGACCCTTTCTAGACTATGGCAAATCACATAATTTTATTTGCTTCACTTTCCTCATTTATGAAATGAACTAAACACTCCATTACCTTTGCCAAGAATATCCCAAATGGGGTCATGGAGAACTGGACTGTACTAAACAGCAAGTCAGAAAGACTCATCTTCCTGAATTCAAATCTGCCTTCTGACACTAGCTGTGTGATTGTGCAAATCATTTAATTGTTTGCCTCAGTTTCCTTATTTATAAAATAAGCTGGAGAAGAAATGGCAAACCACTCCAGTATCTTTGCCAAGAAAAACAACTGAACAACAAGAACCTGGGCAAAGTTGCAACCTTTATGTGCCTTGGGGAACTTCCTAGGATTTACCAACTATTTCATTAATGGATTGCAATCAGCAGCTTGCTTGGAGTTCCCACATTGAATATCCTTTGCAATGAATCACGAAAATCACAGATCCTTTGTGGATCCATCTCTGTTGTAGCTGAACAATGTTAAAGAGGAAACATTTTCCATCAGATTGTTTAGTACTACCCCACTAGTGATGATATGATCCAGAAATAGATCAGAGAGTTATGGAGAGCAGGAAATTAAAGAAATAGGGGGGAGGAAGGAAAAAAGAAAGGAAGGGATAAGAAAAGAAAATTTTTTTTCTTTTTAAAATAACTGAACAAATTTGGCTGCTATTAAGTAATTATATTACTTATTAAGGATATAATTACCTTATACTAAATTCTGTTCTATGTTCAATATCGTTAGGATGAAGTTCTTGTGTAAGTGATGGTTTGCAGTATTTTTATAAAATATAATAAGGACTTTATTAAAGTTCAGGAAAATTTTGACACTACCGATGTTCTATTAACTTTTTACTTTTGTGAACTTCCTTCAAGGTTTTAATGAACCCATGGAAGTATTTGTTGGGGAAGTAACATCATACACTCTACACAATCTGAACCCCAGCACCACGTATGATGTGAATGTTTATGCTCAGTATGATTCTGGTCTGAGCATACCACTGACTGATCAAGGCACCACATGTAAGTCAAAGAAATTTTTATGGTTGTAAGGGGAAAATATATTTAAACCATATGGAGTCAAATTGTTTTAATTTTCTTGCTCTTTTTTTTTATTCATTCTGTTTTTTCCATTCATCAGTTTCCTAGGCAACCATAGTTGCCGTTTGTGTCCATAGTCTGGCATTTTGGGTAGAGTTAAGCAAACATAGGGTGTTCCAGCAGTCTCAGTGCTGTTTTAAGCTAGTGAAGATTTTAAGTTATTAAATCTTAAGATTGCACTAAGACTTTTGGGACACATTGTATGTCCATATGTAATTATAGCCACTTAATTGAGAATGTAAGACTTATGGGTAACTGACAGGAACTTTTCTCCTTTTATCTCCCACACAATATTATAGTTTAAATTTTTATAATGAAATATTACAAAAATGATTATTTCAGGAATGGATATCTCTAGTCAAGTCAGATTCTTAGATCTTTCTAGCTCTCATTGTTCTTAGTGAGATTTAACTCACATTATTGATTTTAATTATTTTTCACAGAATTTCTTTGCCATGTTGGATGCTAGTGTAACTTAGACCCGGAACTTGACAAAATATTTGCTGTTGATTAGTTTAAGCTAGTTAGTACATATCTTTAGTTTTAAGAAACATTATTGATGTTTTTATTACTTAGGGGCTGCTTTTGAGATAACAAGTAGGTAGTGGGAGAAGACATACTAGGAAGTGGGATGGAGAGAAAGTTTGGTTTCTTTGTGAATTCATGATAAGAAAACATATAATCAGATAACTTGTCCATAGAATGTAAATTCCTTGAGATTAGAGATTTTCTCTCTCTCTCTCTTTGTATTCTCTTGCATTTTGTTAAGTGCTTGGCATTTCATAGGTACTTAATAAATGCTAATTGATTTGAAGAGAATTTCACTATGTTAACCCAAACCTTTTTTGTTCTTGTATAATCAAATTTTATTTTCTTCATGAAATATCCCTTTCCTTCCAATTGTCTTAGTATACTTGAATGTGACTGATCTGACAACTTACCAAGTAGGATGGAATACCTTTTGTGTTAAATGGGCTGCTCACCGGGCTGCCACTTCATACAGACTGAAGTTAAATCCAGCAGATGGTAAGTGTTGATTTTGTTTTTTAATTTGATGGTGAACAAGTTTATTTAGTAGCTGCAGTCTATGTTTCTTCTATTCTATATACATATGTACTCAGTCTATGTGCTATTTTGTGAAATGAAGTATATAGAAGTCATTTTCATGTAAATTTGTTTTCTGAAGATTTTTTTCCTTTATTGTCTTTTATAGGAACAAGAGGGCAAGAAATCACAGTCCGTGGATCAGAGACCAGCCACTGTTTCAAGGACCTTTCACCAGATACTGATTATGGGGTCACTGTCTTTGTTCAAACTCCAAATCTTGAGGGACCTGGAGTTTCTGTCAAAGAACACACAAGTAAGTATATTAACTCTTAAAAATATGGCTGCAAAGAATATAAAATCACGTTGAAGTTTTCTGAACATTTTCCTGAGCATAGAACTTATGATTAAAATGTCATTGAATCTGAAGATAGGAGGAATTTTAAAGATCATTGAGACAAACCTCATAATTTTATAGATGAGGAAACTGAAACCTGGGGGAGGTGAAAAGGGGAGTTAAATGTCTTACCTAAAAGCATCTAAGGTAGAATTTGTAGCCATGCTCTTTAACTTCATTATTCCATCATGCTGTCCCCATATGTTTCTGATTCTAGAGCTAGAAGGCACTTTAGATATCATCTGATCCAAAGATTTTTAATCTCGGGTCATTTTTTAAAAGTATTTTGAGGCTTCATTTTAATCTAATTGGTTTTCTTTGTAGTCCTATATATTTTATTTTATTCATTTCAAAACATTATTCTGAGAAGAGACCCATAGATTTAATTAGATTGCCAAAGAGATCTATAATACAAAAAAAAATTTAACTCGATCTAGTCAAATCTCATTTTTTCATAGAAGGAAGCTGAGGCCCAGATTGGAGAAGGGCACTCAGATAGCAGGCAACAAACTTGGGACTCAGATGCAGTGCCTCCTTTCTCTTCATTTTTCTCTTGAATTGCAGTTATAATACTTGCCCATCTACAAAACATGCAGACTTGGAAAAAGCTGCTGAAAATAGAAAAAAAAAAAGATTGTGCAAATCCAACTTAAGATAGGCCCATAATTACTCATTGGATATTTGCTGACTAGTTTCAGAGTTACAGAATAGAATGTCATTAGTATAGGAAATGGAGATGGTCCTTTATAGGGCACTGTGTCACTTGTATGAGGTGATGAAGTAATATGTATTGCCATCTTTATTCATTCTGAGAAATGGTCTCTAAATGTGGTTTTACTTCTTAGATCTAGTTCTAAGGGGTGGAAGAGGGATTTCTAAAGGGAAAAAAGAGAACAAGTCAGTGGGGAATTTGGATTAAAAGGAATTCTATATACATATATTTGTGAAATTATGTCTCTAGGAAAAACAAATTTCTAAAGTTTTTCACTGATACTGGACGTTTACCTTCTATTAACTAATTTTTAATTCAAGAATTGTAAAGTGTTTCCAAGAATTTCTTGTTAATGGAATGAAACAGGTCATATAGATAATAATCTAATGGTTATTATTATTATCATTTTAGCGGTTAAGCCAACAGAAGCCCCAACAGAGCCTCCAACACCTCCTCCTCCTCCTACAATCCCACCAGCTCGGGATGGTAAGTAGGATGCATTTCCTTAATTTCCCCCATCTGCTGAATAACTTTGATTTGAAAAAGAAGTTTATAATCAAGAGAAAAAATATAAAATAAGTATTTGAAAAATTCTTGATTTTAGACTTTTCTTCTTTAATTGGCATCTTAAACCTATAATAAACTTATAAATGAGGCATCATTCTTTTGATCTCTTCTTTCTTGAGTTCAAAGCCCAGAGGTCTTATAGTCACTTTGAACATTTTTAGCATCAATACCCCTGTATCTATCTGTATTAGAGAAATCAAATTTCTGTAATTCCTTATTTCTGGTCCTCTGTGAAATCAGGCATTAAATACCACAAGTCATAGACTATTAAACTTCAATTTATGTTTTAGAAACAATATCTAAACTCCCATTGGTGCTTTTCAAATACCCTGAACCTCCTTCATTTAGATTCATTGAAGTATATTGTTCCAACAATGTGTTGGCATGAATGGGTACTCTGAACTTATTTTGGCTGTAGCTACAACCTGAATCCTAAACATTTGACATCTGGAATTCCCTGGCTTTGGATCTGAGAAGTATTCTGGATTCAGTCCTCTTTAACAAAGCTTAAAATCATTTCCATTCATCACATGTTGAAGCACAATTGTCACTTTCATTGAAATTGGAAAAAAGATTTATTAAATCTTCTAAATTGCTTTCTAGTGAGATAGTTCCTTAACTTTTTGATTAAATTAAGTTTAAATGAATTAGCCATTAAACAATATTCCAGTAGACCCACTGCTCTTTTATCTTTCATGAAAACATTTCACAGAGATTGGTCTTTAATGGCCTCATCTAGCTTAGAGGGACTTGCAATGTTATAGCAATGGGAAACACCCATACTTCAGAGATATGTGATTTCCTTCATGTGGGGATTTCTTCCATTGGTGGAGGATCTTTCTCCCTGCTCTAGTAGATGAGTAGGTGAATTTTGGGGGGCCCAAATATTCCAATATCTGTTGGACTACTCTTTGGTAAATCAAAATCTATCTATATAAGTCTATCATTGGCCTCTTCTTGAAACTTTTCCAATCTGACAAGACTTATATTGTATTTCTCTAGCATAGCCTTTCATAGCCTGAACTCTTCTCTATCTGCAATGAAGCATTGTTATAGGATTTTACTGGGAAGAGGATAACCATTAGAGTTCTCTCTCTTTTAAAAAATATTTTAGGGTTAAAGATATGGTCAAAGTTTAGGATTATGTTTTCTAAATTTTAGTGGAATGAGGATGCCTTTTTTTTTCCAAGATGAGCCAGATTCCCTTATGATATAAATTTCTCTTAAGATTTTTAAGTAATTTTATGTATTTTTAAATATTTTGTTTTTGTATTTTATGCAAATTTTTCTATTATTTAAATCTAGAGATGCAAGAATAAACGTATTATTTTTCGGCTTTTTTTTGATCCCTTTGTATAATCAAGAGAAAATGATGCCATTTCAAAATTTTTGATTTTATAAATACTTTAAGCAAAATGGACTGAGCTTCAAGGCACTTAACTTCCCGTATCTAATTTTTCCCTCTTATCTTAATCCAATCTTGTGCCTTAAAACTTTTATGAAGATAGAGAACTTATTTACTTGTGTGTGTGTGTGTGTGTGTGTGTGTGTGTGTGTGTATTGGAGTCATTTCAGGGAGATGTTTGATAGTATATGAATGACAACATGCAGCTAATTAAGATGGAGTGTTTGGTTTTGAATTATGTAATTTAGTTTTGATGAAAAATTCCATTAGATTTGAGAGTCGCTTTTGTTTTTTAGCATGCAAAGGTGCCAAGGCAGATATTGTATTCTTGACTGATGCCTCTTGGAGTATTGGTGATGACAATTTCAACAAAGTTGTGAAATTTATCTTCAATACTGTGGGAGCTTTTGATCAAATCAGTCCTGCTGGAATTCAGGTAAGTAATTCTACAGCTATTTGTGATTTTCTTTAAATGAACTCCCATACTTAATATGTCATAGTCATCTTGTACTAAATTGTATATTCTACTTTTAAGAAAATAGCTTGCTATGATACATTATGTTTTGACTTTGTTATCTGCCTGCTTTCACATACAGAATTTGAATGATTCTGTTTGGCTTTTGGAGAAGTGATGAGACTCCAGTTTCATTTTCTTTTCAGAATTCTTAACTCCAACATGTCCAATATTAAAGATAATTGAAAGGTTTTTCATGAGTAACATTACTCTACCATCTAGTTTAAGGATTGACTCTCTGGAACCCTACTAACATCTTTAGTCATAACTGGTTCAGGAGTTCATTTCAGATAATCATTGTTTCCTTGAAGGATTTGTTTTATTTGTTAAATTGAAAATTTCCAGTTATTTTGCTTTGGTAAATCCTTATTACAATAATTTATTAATATAGATATGAACTGTTCTATAGTTACATTTAAGTAATGATGAAAAGTATAAATTTCTTATATCCTATAGAATTGATAGTGAAGCTCCTTTTCTGTAGAGCAAGAAAGATTTTTAAAGAATTCATTGTTTTTCTTCATTCTTTCCTCCTTACCTCCCTACTCTCTATTCATTTCTTTTCAAATTTTGGCAGTCTCTTTTTCTTCACTGTGGTTACTAAGGGTAATTATAAAAATAGGGGTATTTGACAAAAGCCACAGATATTTTCAGAAACAAATTCATGGCCAAGTTATTTTTTTTATAGAATAGAGAATTTTTAGAGAATGGAGAATAGGTTTCAGCCCTAAATCTTAAACTTGCTTACTTGAATCAATTTCCTAGGATGTTAGCTCCTCCTTTAATATCAGAACCAGAATCATTGGAACCCAAATTATTTAGGTTTGATAACTTTGTAGACTTCCTTGACTTTTGAATCCCAATTTAGATTCCAAAATCCTTACCTAGCTTAGTTCCTTTAGTTCAGTGATATTTCACACTTGGCCCCTAATCACCTATCTTCTTTCACTTGTTGCTGCTTCTGTAATGGTACTAGCCTGGTATCTGCCCCTGCCATCTATCCCCACACATTCCAAACCACATGGATGTGTTTTCTTGGATCTATAAAGGAAAAGAGAACATAAAAATTCACAAATAATGAACAGGTCAAGATATTTGGAAGTGACACTTAAAATTTCTATTATCATACCTTACTAATGCTTCCTAGACCTAACATGGCTCATGATACTTTTCAAAATGGCACTCTGGTGCTACAATATTCATTTCTATAGTGACCCCAGATAAAAATGTTTGCTTTACCATCAGAACTCTTCCATGACAAATGGCAAAATTTGACATTTACCCTCCTGGGCTGTCTGGATTGGGATCCCTAGAACTATTTCCAAGGCCCACACTTGCTCTCAGTCAACCTGGAAGCCTCATGATAATGGCAGAGTGGGCTTTTGGTATTCTACTGATATTACTATTTAATCCTTTAGGCAGCTAATTTATTTTCCAACTGACTGAGAATAATAAACATGTAAATATAATATCCCTATTATTTAAAAGAAATAATAATCTGATCTGGTATACATATGTATTAGTCTCTTATTTCATAGTAAACTCCTTATATAATCTTATGATTATACCAAATGTTATGATTATCGAATGTTACCAAGTATATTAAAGTCTCAAAAGTGGAAAGGATAATAGTTGTAATCATAATTTTGTGTGCTAATTGCAGGTCAGATTTGTTCAACATTTTTTTTTTTAGAATAAGGCTTCTTAAAGTATGCATGTAAGGGGAAAAAATCAATCAATGCTCAGCACTGCCACATTTAGAATTACAGTTTTGTCATTGTGATGGAAAGATAATTGAGCAGATTGTCCCTTGGAGTTGGAAATCAGGGCATCTGAATTCAAATCATTTCTCATTTCTAAGTTATAACTTTGAGCAAGTCCCTTGACATCAAAGGATTTTCATGTTTTCCATCTACAAAGGGAAGGAGGGCAATAATTGATAATACTTCTACAAATTTAAAAAAGAGGGAGCATATATGTTTGCATGTACATATGTGTGTATATGTATACATGAATATATACATGTATGAATATATATACACACTCACACATATATATATACATATATATATGTATATATATATATATATACATGAACACACATATATGCATGAATATATTCTCGCCAAAGGTTACTGTGTAGAAAAAATATTAGTACCATCTTATTAGTCATAAGAATTAATGACATTATTATTACAATTCAACAAACATTTATTAAGTGACAGGCATTATACTAAGCCCTGGGAATACAGTTGCAAGTAAAAAGAAAGATAGTTCCTGCTCTCAAGTAGCTTACATTTGTATGGTGAAAGACAACACATAAAAGGGAGCTGAAAAGGGAGTCTGTGGGGATGAAGGTAGCCATAGAGTTGAGATGGGAGACAAAATCCTATGGAGAGTCAAGTATGAAGTCTTGAGAGGAAAGAAGACAAGGCTGGCCTAAACTTCTCTCTTAAAATGGAGGATTTGGGAAGAACCTTAGGGACCATGGAAGGGAGAGGCTGCAGGGTTGGAGAGAACTTATCAGGTGAGAAAAGTTTGGGAGATGGAGTGAACTTTCAATGTGAAGGAATTTCTGTGGCATGGAAATGAACGTCTTGTGGAGAATCAGGTGTACAGTCTAGAGAGGGAAAAAATTCTATTCTATGAAGAATTTATATTTAGAGCTGGATAGAACCTTGAAAATTCTAGCATCTGTGAGATGGATGGGACTCTAGAGTTCATTGCTTTGAATCCTTTCATTTTATAAAAGGGAAAATTGACGCCTTGAGAAGGGAAATGTCTTGCCTAAGGTTGTCACATAGTGACAGAACTGAAATTTAGACTCAGATCTTCTGACTCCAGATCCAGGGCTCTTGTTGTCTGTGCAATCCTGACTTAACAAGTGTTAGAATTTAGAAAGCATAACTGGCAAAATGATATTTCATTTGTTGCATACTGTCAATAAAATAATTATTGCTAGGATTGCTTGAAGATACAAAAAAGAAGAAAGTAAGACTCACATGAAATCATACTTTCTTTCAGGTTTCATTTGTCCAGTACAGTGATGAGGTAAAATCTGAATTCAAATTGAATACCTATGCTGACAAGGCTCAAGCACTTGGGGCTCTTCAAAATATTCGTTACAGAGGTGGAAATACAAGGACAGGTAATTTTGGCTATCACATTACTTTTTAATGACAATACACTAAAATGGCAAACTGATCCTCACGTTTCCTGAATTTACCTCCATATTATCCTTATTATTGAATAGATATTTTTTACAGCTATACAGTGGTATTTTTTTTGGAGGGGGGAAGATTGAGGGGGAGAAGATCTGGTTATTGATACTTATTTTATGTTAAAATTTTTCAGGCAAGGCCTTGACATTTATCAAGGAGAAAGTTTTGACTTGGGAAAGTGGTATGAGAAAAGCTGTCCCTAAAGTTCTTGTAGTAGTCACAGATGGTCGGTCACAGGACGAGGTCAAGAAGGCTGCTTTGGTCATACAACAGTCCGGTGAGGAGATGTGATCATCTTTGTACTTTTTCTTTTCTTTTAATCCTTTTTTTTTAAATAGAGCATTTGAATCATGTGAGTGCATATAATTATAAAAAGGGACGTAAATGTATATGTTTCATTGTATGTTTTACTCTGAGAGGCAGTGTGAAATAATGGACAGAAGGCCTACTCTATAATTAAAAGGACTTGGGTCATATGAGATTGGCTCTATGTTCATGGACAAACCACTTGACTGCTCAGTGTTCCAGTACAATCTCTAAGATAGAGTTTCTTAACATTTTGTGTGTGTGTTATGCAAGTTTAGTGAAATTTATTGACCTTTTTTTAGAATGATATTTTTAAATGGTTGAAGAAAATTCCAAATTAAAAAGTAATTTCAATTTCCTTTAAGAAAATATCCTCACAAATAGTGCCATTAACCTCCTACTTGATTTTCTAACCACTTTATTATAGCTTTTTATGGCATGATACCTTAGATAGATTGGTGAACCTCTTTTCAGAATGATGTTTTTAAATACAATAAATATATAGGTACATAAAGTCAATCAATATTAAAATACAACCATCAAAATGTTAAAACAAATACATTCATGAATCCCAGGTTAAGAACTGTATGATACAGAGAAATTTCTGATCTACTTCAGTAGAAGTTTCTATACTGAGTGCCTCACATTGATAAAATAATAGCTTCAGAATTGTAAAATAGTTCCATTTTTTACATTTTACTTTGTTTACTTATTGCTACTTTAGTGTTTCATCCATATGGGTCTTTTTCTCACTGATGCTATTACATGGTCCTTCCATGTTTTAGCAAATGATTTTTACAAATTAGTATAATTAAAACAAAGGAATAAATCTAAACTAGCATCTAATGACAAGCCATCTGGTGGTCATCCTCTTGAACCAGAGTAACTTTGGTTCTAATTAAGATGATGATCCTTCTATAGATTCATTCTCGATGTTTTTTTTTTTTTTTTTTATAAATTTCTCAGTGTTTGCCAGAATTTGTTCTCTACTGGCTTGGCCTTTGGGAACAAACCCAAACTCCCCTCTGTGCCTTCATGCATATATTCATTTTGTTTAGTTGTTGATACATTTTTTGCCAATATTATTCATAAGTGATAAAATGTATTCTTTGCATGTAGTGCAATATCAAAAAGGAATCCTACATTTTTTTTTGTAGTGGGTGAAAAGTCATAAAAAATAATGTTCTGATCATCCTACAAGGATCTTTCTTTTACAAAAAAGGTAATACTTGATAAGGAGAGGAATTTAGATGACCTCAGCATATACATGTCATGTATTTTACCTCTCTGCAGCTGCAGAGTGAATTGACACAATTCACCTGAAGATACTTTGCTAAGAATTAATGATGAGGTCCCAAGGAACTGGGGCAGAACATGAAAACCACATGTATACTCCTGAGCATTCCTATCCTGATGCCCTCACATTTCATGCTGTAACACTGTATTAGAGATGTTCTAGGACTTCAACTAAAAAAAATTAGTAGACTCACTTTTCACTGAATAATGTACTTAAAATGAACTTTTGTGTATCATGGTACCAGTGTGGCAGATTTTAAAAGTGATATATCATTTAAAATTTAAAATCTACACACATGAAAAACTTTTGCCAGAATTTGATTTAGGATCAGATATTACCTGTGTTATCCTAAGAATGTGATACAAACTTTTTTTATTAATGAGCTTCCTTCTCATATCATTTAGTATTTACTGAAGCTGGTGACTACACTTTGGAAACATTTTTATTTCTTTCAGATGAATATAATTTTATTATTTGTCATAAATTATTCCACCACTTATTTGTTTGGCTTTTTCACATGTGACTGTTTCCTGATATAAAATTCATTCTTTTTTGTTTGTTTGAATGCCCTTTCTTTTCTTTCTTTTTTTTCTTTCTTATTAAGAACTAACTCTTGTTTTCTGAATCATAACATGCTCTAGATTTTATATAAAATACTAATTACTTTTACAACCATTGCAAACCCTATATTCAAAAGGGTATGTTTATAGAACCTATATTAGATTAAGCATTTCTTTTTGGCTAACCAATTGAGGTTATATGACTTGTCCAGGGTCACAACTAGTAAATGTTAAGTGTCTGAGATCAGATTTGAACTCAGGTCCTCCTGATTTCAGGGTTGGTGCTCTATGCACTGCACCATTTAGCTGCCCCTAAGCATTTTATTTTAATTTTTTTGATAATAAAAATCCTCTAAGTTAAATGTTACCTTCTAGGTAACTATACTTTAGGAAGTCGATTGAATGAAATATTGGAAAATAGATGATAGGAATATATGAAAATGGCATATTTTACTTTTAAAAAGTTTATTTCAAATTTAACAACTCATTGAGTATAAAGATGGCATTTTTTTCATCAGTAAGGCTTTTTAACTACAATTATTAACTCACCTAAACCTTAATATAATGAACCTATTCCTTTTGCAGGTTTCAGTGTTTTTGTAGTTGGTGTAGCTGATGTAGATTATAATGAACTTGCAAACATTGCCAGCAAACCAAGTGAACGCCATGTTTTTATTGTGGATGATTTTGAATCTTTTGAGAAGATTGAAGATAACCTAATAACTTTTGTTTGTGAAACTGCCACTTCAAGTAAGTAATACAAGTATATAATGTGTTCCAAGTACAATAATATTTTTCAGAAGTACAGTGGTTTTTATTTTATATAAAAGGTCCTGATGTTACTTACAATTTCAAAGTGGATGTTTGAAAAATGTTTCCCTTATTTCTATGAATCATTATTTTTCTAATTGAGATTATGCTAAATATGTATTTGTCAAAAGGTCATTTTCAGCTTTGAAAATGAAATCATCATTAATATATATTTTAATATATTTAACATGTATTGAACCACCTGCCATCTAGGGGAGGAGATGGGGGGGGGGAGAAATGAAAAATTTGGAACAGAAGGTTTTGCAAAGGCCAATGTTGAAAAATTACCCTTGTTTATATTTTGTAAATAAAAAGCTTTAATAAAATTTAAAAAGTAATAAAAAGAAAAAAAAGAAGATGAAATCATCTTTTTATGGAAAAAACAAACAAATGAACCTCTTCTCTCTCATTAGAGATTTTGTAGTTTTATTTTCATTTTAAGAGAGAATAATTGATATACAACTCATGAATCCTAAGACAATGAAAACACTGTCATTGATATTTACTTTTTATGATTAAGATTTTTAAAATGTTTTTAAAATTTAAGGTGTTCTCAAGAACCAAAAACCTGCTTGTTTCAAAACTACTTCTATAGTATTGAGTTCTCAGCAAGTTAAATCCTTATATATCATCATCAGATCTTAGGTCACTGGGAGAAACTTATCTCAGCATCTTGCTTTTTGGTTTTCCTTCCTTCCTTCCTTCCTTCCTTCCTTCCTTCCTTCCTTCCTT